>OY982579.1:18600132-18715150 GCA_963859945.1 Euplagia quadripunctaria | reverse complement strand
TGTTTCGAACTGTTCAAAGACTGGAAAGTGCAGCACGTGCGGTCCAGTCGTAGAAGTCTCACTTGAAGTAATCTTTGACCCCGAACACTACGAGCGTGAGCGCGCAGTCCACGAGCTGGCGCAGCTCGGCCACGTGCGCGGCCAGCGCGCGCGCGCGCACCAGCTCCGCCGCGTCCTCGGCGCTCGTCACCAACAACGCGCGGTCGCACGCCTCCACGGACGGGGACAGCTTCAACTGGAATATACCAAACTATGTTATCTATCACTTTGTTCTACATACTACAAGTTCTGCTCGGTTTGGTAGGCCCATAGCATTGCATAATATAAGTTATACAATATTATTGTTACTCGCCTGTCCGCTCTCGGTGTCGATAGTCCTGGGCACGGTCCTGGACCACACGACGAGCGCGGGATGGACGAGCTGCGCGGAGGTAAGCACGCGCGCGCCCGCCGCGCTGACCTCGCGGCTCACGTCCGCGCACCACCAGCACGACCACAGCGACGGGTGGCCTTCCACGGTCATGTACTACAAAATTGTTAAATACGACATGTAAATATTTGCATTACATTGTTTTTAACCTTTCGCAGCTTCTATGCATATACAATAACAATCCCAATCCGACCCTGTGCTCGGGTGGAATACATGGAATGGACTTAGTGCATTCATTCTAGTTTCACACAGCTGCCCCACCTTGCCCCCCTGGCGACGCCCTTGTACATATATTTATAAGGTTCACACAACACAGACTTTGTTCTAGTTGTAGCAACTAGAACCAAGTATGTATTGCAATACCATGTAAAGTAAAAAGTGTTTGATAAAGTAAGAGTGCTTCATCACAAAAGAAAACATCCATTAATTTTTTTTATTTGTATCGAATTTTGGCCAGAAACCCTTAGAAGATCCTACCGAAATTAAATTGCAATTTGATCAATGGTTTAGGAAGGCAAAGAAGACAAACACAAACATTCATTTTTATTTAAATAGATGATACCTTTTACACAAATTTTTGATTTAATAAAGTGTTATTATTATGTTGTATTATTGACCAGTGGGTCATGATCACAAATGAGTCCACCAGATGTGTGCAATTCGATCAAAACATCAACATACAATTTCTGTCACTAAAGTCATAAGTGAGATACCATTTCCAGTAGTTTTTTACAAGTTTTTATTTAGTTTCACTTGTCCCGTTGTCTGTCTGTAATCAAATCTTGCAAGTTAAATTTGACACACTTCCCGGTTTCTGATTGACATGAAATTTTGCACGCATATGTATATCGCGTGACAATGCAATAGTATGATGACATGGAGCTGAAAGGTGGCCATAGGAACTCTGTAATGGAAGGATGCAACCCCATCGAGTTTAAGACTCGTTTGATTCATAGTCAATCCTGAATCATAAATACTAAAAAGTTTAAAATAAAAATAAAGAACAAAAGTTGTTCTTAAAAACAAGCTTTTATTACTTGTTAATAAAAAGAACTAATAAGTTGAGAATAATAATAAAAGCGTGTTACATTTTGACGGCAAGAGAAATAAAGAAGGTGTAATGCACTTTTATTATTATTCTAACTTTTTAGTTCTTTTTATTAACAAGTAATAAAAGGTTGTATTTAAAAAAAAACCTTTTTTTTATTAATTGTATAAAACCTAATATTTGATAAATATGTTAGCTTACTCTATACTAAAGAAATGTCATACCTTCATACATTCTCCAGGTTTATAAACCTTATTAATTTCATTGTTTTTCTTCTTAGCTGCCTTTTCTTCAGTCACCTTCTGTTTCTTAGCTTCTCTTGCCACTGCTGCATTTGATTTTTTCTTAGTAACATTCTCTATGATATCTGAAAATTATAGGACTGATTAAATTTAAGTGGATACCCACAATACAGGAAACACTAGTATATTAAATAAGTTGATTAGTGATGTTGCAGATAACTTTTCTTAAAAAACAATAAAAATTAAAGCAATTCAAAGTATTTTCGCTTATTAGGGTTTTGGCTAAAATCAAAGTGTAGTAGTAAGTAGTAATACAAATATATGTATATTCAAATAAAGGTAGGTTAGTAATTAAATTTAAAAAGGTTTTTAACCACAAAATGACTAGTTATCTGTGAGAGGACATAATTAAATATTGACTCCATTGAGCCATGTATATAGCATACACATTTAAATTTAGTACAACAGATAAAATTTTAATAGATATTATATACACAGACAAATATAGCAGCTATAGTATCAATTTACTTTAAGCAAACTAGGCAGAAATTATTTAAAAAATATAAAAGTTGGTAGAAAAAATAAATCTCATGTGTTCCCTAGATCAGCGCTACCCAAAGTGGGTTCCGTGGGAAAGTAACCAGGGTTCCGCCAAATTATTTATTATATCCATAGTTAGGTTACTTCTTACCCCCCCTATTACGTGAGTACTCTTGTACTGTTTTATACCCCTTGGGGGCTACAGGAGTGAGTATGTAGGTTTCTATGTAGTTAGCTACACACATAATTTTGAAATAGCACAAAGTGTGCGTTCAGAGGAAATAGTTCTTCTGCTATGCTATATGGTTTTCGCTAGCACATAACTTTTGTTCCATTGCTTTTATGTAGTTATGTTGTTTTTGTTTGAGTGTCACCTTTTACTTACTTTTTATATGAACATATATATGTTTATGGTCTGTTTAAACTTACTAAATTATACCACAAATAGAATATAAATAAATTTACTGCAACTTTTGTTAAAGCTAATACAAGATATTGTTACATAATTTCTATTTGCTGATTTACAAGAGAAGCCTGTTGGTCTAGAGATTAGCAATCCTGACTGCTGAGCCAAAGGTCATGGATTTGATTCCCAACCAGGATATTAAAATTGTGTGTTGAGCATGATCATTTGTTCTGTGTCTGGATGTAATTTATCTGTAATATGTATATCAGCATGTTTATCAGCAGTCTGGTTACCATAATACAGGCTCTACTTAGTTTAGGATCAGACAGCTGTGTATGAGGTGCCTCAAGTTGTTATAAGTGTACATGTATGGTGAACTACTAAAGATATGGTAATCAAAATGCTATCTTCATTGCATTTAAATGATGATTAACAAGATAAACTTTAAATGTCCAGTGTTCTTTTTAATTGAGAAAAATTTTACGTAGCTGCTAAATTCTACAGATACATTTAAAGTTAAAAAAACGTTGATTTAATAATATTATGCCTACAATAGTAGAGTAATTTATTAGTAAACTAAATAAATAAAATTCATTGTATTTGATAAGAATGGATCATTATCTAATTATTGATTTATAAATATAGACGCTAACAATTTTCCAAAGTGATTTAGATGTAGAGTAAGTTCTCCAACAGATGCATTTAGTTCATCTTACCTGTTGTTGGAAGTATTTTTATGTCACAAACCTACAGGTAACTAGTTTGTCGAATATTTTTGATGCAGACACCATGCAATAAACATAATAACCATTAAACCAAATAGGTATTTGAGTATCGAACATTAATAATTTGAAATTGGTTTGAATCATACCAGGCAGTTCGTCAACACCAATGTTCTCATCGTCAGATAAATCAATTACGTTATTTGACATTTTGTCCTTAAAGTTCTAACTCAATTCTAATGTTGAAGGTAAATATGTTATTGCTAATATTTTCTTTAATTGAAAATACTTGAAACACAACCTGCCTGTGATTTTATTTATTTTATATTGAATTTTCATATCCCCTCACCCCTCTGCAGTTTCCCGCCATAGTGGCAGTTGGCAGTACTTGCAGTGTTGCACCAATTAACCTGAACAGGGTTGCCAACCTTAGAACTTTTTTTTCTCGTACATAAATTAACTAAAAATCGCGTACTCTGGCTTTCAAACCTATACATTCAACAAACATTTAAAATATAATAAAATAAGACATATTAAATGAGTGTAAATTTAGCAGGCATTTGTTAACTATAAAAAAAATAATTAAACAAATGAAATGTTGATATTTTTAAAACAAAAAAAGGCTGATTTTCAAATAAAAATAATAATTAGTATGTTCATTTTGTTTCATTTTGTTTTTGACGAAATGACAATGAAAATGTACGGTGGCCAGCACATCAGACTACTACAACCTGTCAAATTTCCTCATTAAATTTATCAATCTTTAAATTGCTGAATAACAATCTATCGCGCACGTATCATTTCCACGCAAATTGGAAGTATATAATACGCCTGCGCTAATATTGAAATGAAAAAAATCCAAGAAAATAACCAATATGTCTACTTTTCATTTGGCAGACCCAATGTAGCCAAAGTGTAAAAACCCATTGACGCCTTAAAATGGTGTCCACAAAAAAAATTATGCTATAAAATTTCCTATATCAAAATCTCGTACATAATTGTACGAGCCTGATCGTATCCTCGTACCTCGTACAACAACCCACGAATCTCGGATTTGTACATTTTGTACGAAGAACCTCGTACGGTTGGCAACCCTGAACTTTTTTTTTGTGCGTGTGGAAACCCCGACATCGACACGGTGCGTTCCCTAATATTACTTTACTCTTTGCGGTGCGGTATCCGCGTAACCGCCTAACCGCCATTACCCTCTGAGGGCGCCAGAGGCGCGCTGTATTCTGGGCGGTCAGAGCCTCCCACACCGGTTCACCGTACAGTGCCATTGACCGGACAGTACAGCCGTCTCGTAGCAACGCCCGGTCCACCCAAATTGGAGGAACGAGTTGACCTCGATAGAGGCGCCAGAAGGTGGACCACGACGGGGCCCATGATGTAAAGGGTCTCCGTCTTAGCCAGGGCCACCCCCAAACCCAGCGCCTCGATGGGCCCGACCACCAGAGAGACTCCCCTGGTGGCCAGGCTCGCCGCCTCCTGAAAGTTCATTTGAAATTTTGGAGTAAGCTCAACCACACTTGAATAAAGAGATTGGAGAGGACGATCAAAGAAGAAAATTAATAAGGATTATACTATGTCAGTGAGTTTATAGGTTTAAGAAAAGAATCTGACTGCGTGTCAAAATAAATAATTTCAATTTTTAAGATTACTGTGCAAGTATGTACGTACATTGTATGTAAGTACAAAAATGCGTTTGAACAACTTACTGAGTTCAGGTGCTACTCATAGCTGATATTTCTATGCTTTTCTAACTTTTACTGTAATGAAGAGGAAATATTGGATCAAGAAATCAACTACCTAAATCATAGAGATAGATAGATAGATAACACTTTATTCGTAAACCATAGTTACTGTATATCCGCAATTGCGGAGCATCCGCATCGATTTAAACATCTGCATCTGCATCCGCATCCGCATCAATCGATGCGGATATTCATGCGGATGCAGATGTACCACAAGTCGCGACAAGAAAGAAAATAGACGGAGCCACCACCAGTCACCACCAACGTAAAGTGACTTTTGGAATTATTTTAAACCAAAGACTTAGGGCCCAGGTTTCTGTGGGATCGTTAGCGTGAGCGGAGTGGCGGGCAGATGCTAGTTTTTATAAAATATTCTAAGATCCGCATCGGCATCCGCGGATGTTATCCTTCAAATATCCGCATCCGCATCCGCGGATGTGAAAAAATATGCATCCGCAACATCCCTGATACATACATGTGTGAAACAGATAATGTACAAAGGGCGGCCTTATTGCTAGATGTAATCTCTTCCAGGCAACCTTAGAATGGATCAATTGATTCAGAGAGACAGTGATAGTTTGTGGTGTAATGAAATTATAACAATATTTTTTTCATGCTAATAAATAGAAAATAAAAAAATATTCTGTATTTTCAACTACTTTACTTCCTATAAATTTATGTCAGTAGTCTTAACCATACACATACATAAATATACATACATAAACTTAAGTATATTCTATACAATATCATACATATTAAGTATTGGGATCGTGCACGACAGTAGCGCGGAGCGCCACTTAGCATGCGCAACTATTCGGGATTATGTCGTGGAAATAATGAATTAATGACATACAAATGTTTTATTATTTTCTAATAAATAAAGTAATTAAAGGTACATAGAAAGACGAGAAACAGTTTTTAAAAGGAATTTGTTAGAAACAGTAAATAGAAAAATGGATGTAATTATAAAAACCGGTTTTGAATGTATAAAACACAACATAAATTTTCAACCTCAAACTCTGTACAAAAAGGAAATAAATTCGTTTCAGCTCAACATGTAAGAAATGTTGAAGACCTACGAAATAATGGTCACAGTTATTTAATAGTTATTCCACGAATACAATTAAAACTTTAGATTATTAAAATGAATTAAAGCTTGACATCATTAAATTGTATTAAAACTTTGACATATTATAAATATCAGTATAGACATATTGAACATTATTGAATTGTAAATAATTTTATTATGATTATTTGTATCAATAATTATAATAATAATTTGCATGTCAATAGTATTGACTAAAGTCGCATGTGTTAGAATATTGAAACATGTAAGATCTTTCTGTACCGACTTTTCTGCAAATAAATAAATTTGATTTGATAAGAGTCCACATCATTCGTCAAACATCGGTGACATTAACACCATATAAAACAAATTTAAAATTAAGTACTCTCATAATGCTTTAAACGTAATGTAGGCTACATTACTTTGTACTTTTTTATTAATAATAGTAATTAAATGTGCTACATTACCTATGTAGCACACTTAATATAGTATTCAACAAATTTTTGCAGTTCACAACACAACAGCAATTATGACCCATTTCAAATTACAAACAAATTGTAGGAAATCTCAAAGTATTTTGTTTGACTGATAATATATGATAGACTCTCCCGAATTGTTGCAGATTTCTGCCACGGCATGCGCTGCGATCGCTTTATATACCCCCACCATGCACTTCGCACGTAGCGAATAATAATTATAAGTGACAAGTAGTACCTACCTATAATAATAATGATAAATATTGTTCGTGAACATTTTTCTTGAAAGTGGTTATTGATTGCGCTCGCCTAATATAACGGTTTCTTTCAGTATTTTTGTTGTGTAAAATCTGTATTTGTATCAAAATTACTTAATCATTTTCCATTGTAGCATACATAACTTCTGTTTTTACCGTCACGTGCTGAAACTATTAAGCTCACGTTTGGCTGGAACCTCGACACGCCGGACCCGTCCCATTAGGAGGGTTTTTGAGAGAATAGTTGTGCAGGTTTTGGAACGGTTTATCACTACTATCATAACAAATCATAAATAGGTCATCAACTCATTACATTTGTTTTAAGAAATAGGATTAAGCTGTTCTCAGTATTTGTGCCTTTCAAATAACATGAAACACACCATTAAGTTATTTAAAAAGTACTTGTAAAAGAATAAGTACCTACGTAATGGAATTCGGGAATCAATAATCAATCAGGCATTCATTCTACGCGGTTGCAGGTCAGACGAACGAAATAATCGAAATAACCTATTAAATATTCTACACCACGTATAACTTCGATAAATACTATAAATAGCCCATAATTTGTTCTCTGTTGCTTTCAGATAAGGCTATAAAAATCTGGAAATGCGGCGGGAACGATGCGAACAGATTAAATATGGCTGATTTGACAGCTCGACAAAACCCAGACAGTACCGCGCCGCTATTGATTTCCCATAAAACGGTCATATAAATCATTCTAAAGTGGCTTTCAGCGCTGTATACCGACAAGCGGTGGATTGCAAGGGACGGTTATACTTTTCACACGCATATATGATGTGGAATGCATGTAATGGGATGTATGAAAGGAACAGTATAATGTAGAAGGGATTAGGATGAACGAATAATGTTGATGGAACTGGAACCGCATTAGTATGTATGTATTTACTTCTTAAAGAACAATATGAAATACAAGGTCAGGACGGAGGACGAGGACAAGTAGGCATTTGTATGGAATGATACACATTTGTCATTATGCAAGCAGCTTTGAATAAGGCAACACGGCAAGGGCCGTTAAAGAATAGTGTGGAAGTTTAAGTAGAACTGTGGAAGTGGAACAGTAAACAACGTGGAATATGCAGTTTGGAAGAGACGAAAGAGACAAGGTAAAGGGATAATGGCGAATTTGTACGAAGATTTTGTTTACAACTCCAGGGGACTCGCATACGCGTTGCCAACTCTTTAAAAACCTGTACACTCCTTTCTTGAAGAACCCCATTCTGTAGTCAAAACTTCGACAGGGAGCTCGTTCCACAAGTGAATCCGAGCGGTCAAGGAAGGAAATTGAGAGCGCTGCGATGATAGATTGAAGCCGTGGGCATCATGTCAAACAGTTCTTCAGAACACAAACCGTTTATAAGCAATAGATAATACAAATATAGAATAACACTATGTAGAAGAGGTTTGAATCCCATCCCGTATAAATAAGACTTTAGACGTACCTTAACAAGCATTTAGCTTAGCTGGAGGGATAAACAAGAATACTAGTTCTTATAAGTATGTGTAAAACAAACTACCGTAGTCTTTTAAGAAAACTGTCGATTCAATTCAGACTTACCGACTCCTAACCGGGGATAAAATAATTCACATTTGTCGCTTTCGCTAGTTACGCTGCAGCGCTTTATGGTAAGGTTACATTTGAATAGATAAAGTAAACAAATTGCACATGCGTGCCTGCTGTAAGGTACATAGATAGAGCTACCGTATTTATTTTTGTTCAGTCGCTCGTGTACAAACAGAATGTGTTAATAACAATAAATTACTGAAACTAAATTAATTATTGCCAGTTTTGCGAATGCCGAGGTAAATGATGAAAGTCCTGTAGGGGAAAATAACACTACGAAGATTAACAATGTTGGTGTAAAGATACTAATAAGTATATAATTCTGAGACTTATAATGAGTTGACTATGAGAATAAATATCTGTGTAAATGTAAAACGCAGTAGGACTCATACCCCATGATTATTTTGCAGACTTCATCTTTATCTATATTTATATATAAAAATAAATCCCTATTTCCCTTGGCCACGGCATCACGCGTGAACGGCTGCTGCTATTGTACATACCTACGCAATATCATCGCCATTTAGGAACCGATTTCAATTATTGTTTTTGTCATTGAACTGGTGGTAAGTACCTACCTACTTAGTGTGCTTGGTCTCATTTAAATTTGAAGAAAATATTCCACCTCTAAGGGGTAGAAAATTAAAGGAAGATGATTACAGTTTATTACAATTTATCATGATTTACGCGTAGTGAATTCGGTGGTACTTTTTTAAAAGTTAATTAAAGCATTCAATTACAAATCCAAGCTTTGAATACTAAAACCTTTTCCGTAGGGCGCTAAGTATAAAAGTTTTGTCGTGTGCAAACTAGATGGCATCATATTGTGATTTGAAGTCATATCTTCCTCTTAATAAAAAAAAAACAAATTTTGAGGCAAGGAATCGTTTCTTCGATTAATTAATTAATTTTCTAAATGTAATTGGCGGGCTGCCCTCATTATGACATTACTGTAATTAGTTTGTAGGTATAACTTTAAGCGTAGCTTAACAAGGCAAAAATGTTTCGAGGAAATAAGTAGAGCACTGAGGGAAACTTGTCCATCTCTAAGGGCGAGAAAACGGTGGTAAATTCAATTCAATAGCTGCAAGTTTAACTTGGACTGATGCAAGCTCCTTTAGGCCGATAGAGGTGATTACCTATAGGTAGGCCTGCCATCTCTTAAATTGCCGAAGCCGGACAAGCTCTTCAAAAATCCCGGACACATGTGTGAAATCGAGATTCTTTCCCGGACACCTTGAAAAAAAAGACCGATTCCATTTTTATATTAAATAGCTTGTTCATCTAATAATTATAAGTTGCCCCTAGCACAGAGCGTCCGGGTAACTTTTTGACAACCCCACCCGGACGCTCCCCGGACGCCCTAAACTAGAACAAATCCGGTGAAACCGGACGGATGGCAGCCTACCTATAGGGGATGTGCACAAACTATAGGTGGCAGGTCTTTATAATAACAAATAATAAAAATAAAATAAAGTTAGATAACAAAGCGGCCTCTACAACAAGATGATTTTTGGGGTTTTTTGCTCAATTTTAATAATGGCAATAGATAGCTAGATGCTTGAAATGAAATATTCACAGTGTGTATTGCTACAAATATTCCTACATGTCATAGCGCGTACCTTGGTTCTTTTACAAAAGTATTTAAAAAAGTACCTAATGTCACATCAGTTCTCGATCTTAATGACAATAGATAGGTAGTAGCTTGAAATTAAAGACGAAACGGATAGCTGTTTGGCCGGATACCGGATAACAACTACCACTACTACTGACAACAACCTAGAAGCCGGATATCCGGATGGCGAGCCAAATATTGTCAATTGGCTGTCCTGGATATCGGAAGTAATGCCACGTAGCTTAAAAAAATAGATAAAGGTGAAACTGCGCAAGCAACTCCGACTCTCTCTTGGCCTATTTTTTTTAGAAAATATGTATTGATTGAATGGCTAGTTTAATATAAATTTTGACCAATGGAAAAAAACATGTTATATCTTGTGGAACGATTAACTACACATATTATGTGCTACTATTTGAAATTTATAGCTTTTAAAGATACCTTCATTGTATACAATATCAATTGCAAAATAAATTGTAACCTTTTTCAAAGTGGAGGGCTGACAACTTGAGATACAGGTTCTTACCTAGTTCAGGTGTCAGCCCACCACAATCAGATTTATATCAAAGTGTTTTAATTTACAAATTTCTTTATGTACCTATGTATAATAGTTATGGTGAGAAATAAATTATTATGACATAAAATATTTTTAAGCAACACTTTACTATTCATGTTTTACTTTCCAACCTATAGTCTATCTATGAAGCGGCGAGACTTCGTTGAAGCAAATATAAAGTGATAATATTTATACAGTGTTGTAATGATCAGTTATCAATATAATTAACATGCTTTACAGCCTTTTCAATTGAATTCCTCAAATATAACGATACTCCTTTCTCGTCACCTCTTGCGCAAAGCGGAAGGTTTTGCATTTGGTACGAAAATTATTATAATAACAATTTCTTAGTTCATCTGACAAATGCTACTAAGTAATAACATTCAGTAACTATTTCTCCTCTCCGAAGTTTCTTTTTATTGTTATTTATCGCCTCTTGGAGGAAAAAAGAGGGGTAACCCAGTCAATAACAAAGAATTACCTGAATTAGTTTACCAATGAAGTAGATAACGCATAAAATACAAACAAATGAAAAAAACCGGCCAAGTGCGAGTTGGACTGGCGCACGAAGGGTTCCGGACCATTAGCTATAAAAACGGCAAAAAAATCAAGTCTGTTATATGGGTATTCTGTTTTAGTATTTGTTGTTATAAAGACAACAGAAATACATCATTTGTGAAAATTTCAACTGTCTAACGGTTCATGAGATACAGCCTGGTGACAGACGGACAGACAGACGGACGGACAGCGGAGTCTTAGTAATAGGGTCCCGTTTTACCCTTAGGAACGGAACCGGACGGAACCCTAAAAATCAACCTAACTGTGCACCTCTTTTTTTTTAAGGGAATAAATCTTGTTATTTTGTGTAATAGTGTAGTATCCTATGAATAAAACAAATTATTTAACGGTCCTCATGAAATTAATGAAGTCAAGCTTTGTCATTGTTAAGGATCAACATTAAAGTGTTCGCAAACACTTTAGAATTCCGACTGTGACTAATTTCACACTAATGGATGTCAGTAAGTCAGTAAGTTTTTGGGCATTTTTATAAAAAACAGCACAAAATACAAAGAACTTGAATCTTGTTCAATGTTTGAACACACAATATTACGAACAACGAAATAAAAAAAAAACTTGAGAAACAAAACGTAATACATAATACAATATTAGATATGTCTTAATTATGCTTCCATCAAAAAACATACTTACGTAAAAAATATGAGTTTTTAGCTGGCAATCAATATGTAAGACTAAAGTCCATCCTAACATGCTGCTGCATTAAGAACTTATCAAAGAAAATTGAACGTTCAGACAGACACTAATGAATTCGATAAAAAAAATTAAAATGGTCGTTATTTTACTCTATGAGTGATAATCAAACAACTCCAGCGACGAGTTGTATTTACTTTCAAATAAGGCAAATAAAAGCGAAGATTTTTTTCTGATCTCACGTGTCTGTTTATTCTATAATGTTTGCTCTATGTCTGAGGCAGTGAGGGCTCCCTCGTTCCCTCCGTCCTCCAGTCTGCCTTTGTTTACGAGGGCGAGCGGCCGTTGCACCGTGCGACCCGCCAACGCAAACGCGTGACCAATTTAAAAATAAAACTTATATTCGCCGCTGCACATCCTGTCTGCCATAAATAACGTGTTTAAAAACTTATTTCTAACTCATTTGTATCACGTCACCGTCCGTCATGTGTATATTTAAAAAAGTTTGATTCGCATTCCATTGTCGGTGAAGTTGCGCAAATTATTATTTTGGTTTATAGTTGAGTTGTTATAAATTTAAATATATATCCAGTACTGCAGCAAAGACGTGTAAATATTTGATTTGGGACCTAAATAAATAAACAGTTTTAATTCACTCGTGTTCTAATTTGTGGATATGTATTCGAAATTTTAAATTCAAATAATATGGATTGGCGCGAAAAACTGTTTGGGAAGGTATTGGTGAAATGTGAATCTGGAACTCAAAATGGACAATTTGAGAATATTTCTACACTGGAAGCTTTATCAGATTGTGTCGAAGAGGGAGAGGGGGCTGTTTGTGGAATATATTTCTCTTTCGCGAATATAAGCGATACCAGTGACGATTTTGGAGTTCGTTTGGAAGAAGTTTATAAGCGTGTGCATCCCCGCTTGAAGGTTGTGCAAGTGGTATTGTGGGCTCATGTTGGTACCCCTGAAGGTCCTGTAGAAAGAGAGGCTGGGTTCCGGAGGAGTTTGACGGGCAAGCCGTGGTTCGCTGTACCGTTCCACGATGTTGATACAAAGGCAAGCATCTCTATTTACTAAGATTAGTTTTTGTTTCTGTGAGTAAAATTTTGGTGTGCTGTAACTGAAAAAATTACAGTTTTATCTTTATACATACCTATATACATTAGAGTTAGCTGCATTATATAAAAGTTTTACTTACCTATAGTATTTTATTTCACTTGTAGCACTTCATTTATTAAAAATAAAAGTTGAATTAATTGGAAAAGAAAAAGTGTTGCCCCTTGAAAAATTGTTAGAATTTATTTCACATTATTTCTGTATTATATTTCAATATTAAGTATTTATTTATATAATAATTTTAATACACTGAGCTATAAATAAGTACATACATGTTTTCTAGTAGATGCGTATCGGGAGGGATCTAAAAGAGAAGCTGTGTACCTTATTGCTTTTTTTTACAAACTAAATATTATAAAGTCTAATTTAAACAAACTAAAAATGTATCATTTACTGAAGGTTACCCAACCCGCCGCTATTCGGCTAGTGCTTAGTTTTCCGACGCCGCAGTCCGTTGGGTCTTCTGAGGTACAGGAAAGCGTTGACCTTCTCCCGCTCTTTACCAACCTGTTCATTTTCCTCAGATCTTCAAAAAAATTAAGGTAATAGAAAATTTATCGCGGTCGCGGTTTTTCCCGCGACTCATCATTGTGTCGCTGTCGTGTTGCCGCTCAATGAGGGACGTAATTCTAGAGCAAATACACTTGTTCCTACTGTAAGCGTCGATCCTATAGTACCTAAATAAGTGTTATTTTAAAGATTAGGTGTGGTGTAAACAAAATATACTGCGGAAATTTTAATCGAATGCGTCATACTTGATTGCTAATTTACTATTATAAAAATAGAAATTTCTTTGCAAGTCTATGATGTCAAAGAAATTGCCTTTGGCTACTTATTAATTAATTATTTAGTTTATCTCGGTAGCTGTAACTATGGAAAATAAATTAGGTATTACTATGTTCAAAACCGTTACTTTCAAAATGGAGTAATGTTAACCCATCAGTGAAAACGTTGGTTGAATATAAAGTTAAATATCGAATCCTTTCAAAAACACTCAAACTCGTTGTAAACAATCTATGGTTCATTCAAGTTCCGAACTAAAATTCTAAAAAGCCTCGGTTACCAAAACAGAAGCACCTCAATTTCTCTTAATCTTAGAAAGCAAAAAGCTAATATTTCAGAGCTCTCAAGCAAATTAAACAAACCATAACGTGAAGGGGAAATAAACTAAATAAATGGGTTGCGGAACCACTTTAACATCAAACGAAAACGTAATACTTTGCTGTTGAATACTCGGGGAAACCTTAAAAACCTCATTTAAATACTTTTAATTTAATATCTAACAGAAATAAGAAATAAATAAGCGGTGGTAGCGTAATGGCAATAACAAGAATACCAGTAATTTGGGATCCACGTTGCTAGTATTAATTTTTTTTTTTTTTAATAATTCGCTTGCGTTAATGTAGATTAATGCCCGGTTCCTATAATCAAGAAACGATTCGTTATGCTTACGGACGGTAAACTTTTCGTTTCGTTAGTACTTAGTTACTTAGTGGCATTAGTCAATCAATTCAAATATCTCTGGGACAGTACTTTTTTCTGGATGAAAAGTACCCTATGTGGTTTTCTGTACCCCTGACAACGTGTATCCAAAACTTCATAATGATCAACAAACAAATATATACACACTCGCATTTATAGCACTAGCTTTTGGTGAAATCTATCCCAAGCGACCTATCCCCTCCGTGCCTCGGAGAGCACCATCGGTTCCGGTTGCCATACGAACATCTGTGACATTCGTTACGTTGTAGTTGGAGCCCTAAAAAGTCCGACAACGCCTAGTACTTGGGCTGTGGAGGTCTGATGGCGAGTCGCTTCACGTACAATATTGAAGTTCGGCCGTATCGTAGTTAGACTGAAAGCCGACCCCACTTAGTCGGGAAAAGGCGCAGAAGATGAATTGAGAGATTTAGAAAATAGACTTTCAAACCCAGACTTTACGGGAGAAATGGCCGGCGCACTTCGACAGAACAAAAGTGAAATATTAATCAAGTTGCTGGTATTGATTTTCAAATACCAACCCAGGTTAAGTAACTAAACGAAAATTGTACATTACATATATTAAAGAAAGAAATTAGAGGAGTTAGGTATGGATAGCTCCTCCGCTTGGGTTTTCTGTGTTCTGTATGAACTGGAATGCGTGTATTTAAATTCTTACACGAGATATTTGTGAGCGGACATGCTAGACATTCAATCTTAACGATTTGAGACAAGAGGTTTCATTGACCGTAGTTTTCTTACTGACTTTTAACGTGGGAGAGCCATGCTTCGGCACGTATGGGCCGGCTCGACCGGATTGATACCACGGCCTTACAATAAACCGGCAGTGAAGCAATGATTGATTTTCAATTCCGACTCTAATTTCTCCGACTTTCGACCACTGTCAACTCCGAATTCAAAAAACTCTTCAGCTTTCTTTTAATTTTTTCAACCGCGCAATTCCTGATGCCTTGGGAATATGAGGATAAAAAGTAGCCTATGTGTTAATCCAGATCTCCAGCTATCTACATACCAAGTTTCATCGCAATCGGTTCCTACTGAACCTTTTTGCGTGAAAGAGTAACAAACATCCATACACCCTCACAAACTTTCACGTTTATAATATTAAGTAGGATAAATAGATAGATAGGTAATGGATTTAATATTCAACATTAGGACCTCGTTTTTCGTTGCCAGCATAAAAATTAACAATAAAGCGCAATTCACACATAAAGCGGGTGTGGGTCAGGACGGGAGTGCGGTGGGTTTAATTCCTTGTATTTACATATATGGAAGATAACACACTGAAAGCGTGCGCGGGTCGGGCGCGGATCGGGTGGTGAGCGGGACGTCCTGACCCGCGCCCGCTTTATGTGTGAATTGCGCTTAACATCGGACAATAACTCCATATCCGCCGATCGAATGGCTAGTACCTACTTATATTCTATACCTGAACTAAAACTAAATGAAACAATTCGTATTCACGACGCGTTTATCGATATTGTCGCCATAAAACTTCCGACAAAACATTTAGTTTATTTCTATAAAACATTGTAGAGTGCTGTACGTATGTTCCAATGATTAATTTTACCGACATTTTGCATACAACAAATGATATACAGGATGTTCGTACGAGTTAATATTACAGAGTGATATTATGAAAAGATTGGCTTTTGTACGTGGCTTCGTTCGTGTTAATGTCTATACCTCGGGTGCTTTTTTCTGGATAAAAGGAAGGATAAAATTTATTTTGGCACTACGAGACAATCTTTAATATAGCAATAGAAGGAGAAAACGAATACAACACAATACAATATTTAAAAAAAAACAGTCAGTCGTAGGACTGCACGTCAGAAGTGAAAACATAACTTCACAATGTACTTGCATATACATACACATAGACATCTGTATATATATATATAATTAGGTTAAAAATAAAAAGTAGGTAATAACATATCTAAATGTATACATAGGGTACACTGGAAGTTCTGCGCTCCTGGCCGCTCATAAATGTTTGAATTTTGAATGTTAAATTTTTTTAAATATAAGAAACTCGATTCCATCTTACGAATTTTCGATCAGGTCACGTGTTCTGACAGGAGTTTAACATTTTTTACCCATCCCAAAAAGAGCACAACGCCGCTAAAGAAGTTTTCACTTCAAAAACACAGCAGATGAGAAATTAGATATAGATAAGATTTATCTGTTTATATGTACAACAATTATTTCCTTTCTGAGAGGCTGTTATCTGTAGTAGGAAGACCTGAATTGCAGATTACCAGGCTCCCTCTTGGACTAAACGGGCAGGATTACTCGCTACGGCACTGAAAGGGGATCCAGTTCAGCCCTACCTGGTACGGATAGTTACCAGAGCGCTGGTTTTCAATTGGACCCCAAAGGTACTCATGCCCTTCTACCCCTTGAAAATCGTGTCCTTATGCAAAAGTTCATGATGATCGGTTAAGTAATTAAATCGTGATATAATAGCGCGTTTATAGTATTAGTTAGAAATGCAGGAAGTCATCTTTGTAGTAGTAAAGATATTTCCAGATTGTTGGACAATGTACCATCTATAATGTTGTAACGGATGGCTTCTCACCGAGATTGCTGACTCTGTTGACTACAGATACCTCTCTGGGGCTTTATCTCCGCATATAACAACGATTTGGGGGGGGGGGGGGGGGAGGGTTAGGACCTCCTGTAATCTCACTCACTCAGAGAAAAGCAATGCAATATTGCTTCACTGCTGATTTTCTGTGAGTCCGTGGTATCACTCCGGTCGGACCGGCCCATACGTGCCGAAGCATGGCTCTCCCACGTAAAAATGTCTACACAAGCATATTTTTTTAATGCATAACATGTATTCCTAAAATAGATAAAAATCTGATGGTAACGGTAAACTTATCCTGTAAATGCTATAATTATTATTAAGACATTTTACCTTATTTTAACAATTTTTCTCCTTATAATGAATTCTCATTCTTTCTACTTTCTCTGTTTTTTTTGTTCTTGTCTTGGACCAATACGACTGCTATTTTTTCTAATAAAATGTACGACCATTTGAAAGGCCAACCGTTGAGATTTTTCAGATCACGTGTACCTCTTTCTAAGAAGCATCATTTCAAACTATTATTACTATTAGCACAGAATACATAATAGCACCAGTACTATTAGTTAAGATACACTGTTTTAGTCACGTGTATATTTCGCGGATGCCCGACTAGTTTCGGACGCGACGGGGGCCCTTTATCAAGGGGTGAGGCGTCCTGCCGTAGCAGGTGCCTGACCGAGCCAATCTATACTATAACTTACTAATAAGTTGAAATAAAACTATTTTTCACGGATTCTATCGCGATTTATTTGGTGTTATTTTACTATCTATACTGATCCCGACGTTTCAGTTGCTTTTCAGCAGCCATGGTCACGGGTAGACTCTTAACTAATAAAATACCACTCACGAAAGTTTTTATTCGAAAATTCTTACTATTATGAGTACAGGTCGAATGACGAATATAGACCAAAAAGTTAATGCCTAGAATCGCCTATAAAGACCAAGCGTTCTCTAGAGTAGTAGCATCTATTATTTAGTCTGTGCATTGGCGAGCGATTTATCACTCCTGTCTTCCGCATTCTGCAATTGCAAGATAAGTGTGCCAGCTGTGTAGTCCCACGCAAGTCCTAGAGCTAGGAGAGTAATGATCAAAAGAAATGGAACTTAAGATTACTTGTACTATTTAATGTCTTTGCAACTAATAGCTTTAGCATTCAGTTCTAAATCATTTGTGCATTTTATAGCCGGCCTGATTCCTTTCATTTAAGGGAAGATTTCCTGTGTCCAAGTCCATAAATAACGACAGCAGATTTGATAACAGGTTAAGTAAGAAAAATGCATTTGTGTTATCATCGTGTGGTCATAATAAACGATTCTAAACCTGGCCAGTTAAGTTAAAGATAATTTAAAAGTATTTCTTATTTTTAACCGACTACAAAAATAATTCTTCATTCGACTAAATATTTTTTTTTATTTTATTGTGTATGTTACGCGATATCTTAGCTATTTGTAAAGGTATTTCAATAATTATTTTTTTAATTGGTTGTCAAATTTAAATAGGACCAACCTTTAGTAGGTTGGGCCCATTTAAATTTGAAGAAAATAGTCAAGTGGAATATTAAAGGATGAAGAATGTGGTATGTCTTTGGTTTTTTGGTAAAATAGATCTCTTTGATCTCATACGTACTATACATCTGCCAATTTAAATTTCTGTTTTAAGTCAATAAGAGGATCTGTTATCTTAGTCAAACTAAGATACTAACGATGTGACCGAAATTGGCCAATTTAAAAAAAAGTTTAACTTAATTGGGGTTGCTAACATTAACTTATATATATGTATTAAGGACATCCCAAATATATAAGTCACTGTTTGTCAACGTGTTGGGATGATCTTAATTTCCGGACAAACGAGTGATGCCGGACAAGGCCTAAGATTGATGAAGGCTGTTTGGCAGTGAGAAATGGACGGTTTTCCTCCAATCAATATTAAATAAATAGCTTATTGTCGCAATTTCTCGTTTCTAAAAATAGATGCACCTTTCGCTTTAGACTATTGCGGAGCTGCTAGTCTATCAAAAACCTTTCCAACTATCTCTTTTTTTTTATTGAATACTAGCTGTGCTCACGACTTCATTCGCCTTTATGCCGATAACAGCAATATGTCGCTTATAAAATTTTCCAATTTTCTGCTCAATTTAATTAATTTTTTGTTCCGTAAGAGCCTTCTACAATGTATTAGCAAAACATAAAAAAGATGTATGAAATTGGTCATGTCGTTGTCAAGTTATGGCGGGACAAAGGGAAATGTGGATTCATTTTTATATACATATATGTATAGATTATCGTTTCATTTGTTTTTTGAAGTGAAAACTTCCTTAGGCACGTTGGACACTTGAAAAAAAGCACTGAACTCATGTGACTGTCACGCTCAGACGACATGTGTCACTTATGTTTTCATTTCTGACGTGCAGTCCTACCACTGACAGCTTTTTTTTATAAAGAACTGCCTATTCGAAACGTTGAACGCTCTAAAAACAAGATACTACGGTGTATCTTGTCATACCAACTTATTAACATAACCCCATAATAAAATGCGAAACAATTTCCAACTACCGCAAACACTTTCAAGGAATTCAAAGGACGTCGGCGTCCATGAATTGCGAACATCCAACATTAAAATTTGCATGTCACCGTTAGTGTCCTATCTAAGAAAGTTTCTAGGTTCATTCAAACAGTAGGTGGGAACCACCCTCAGTAATTACGGGTAAAGGCGAGGGTTGCTTACGTACCCACTACACCCTAAATGACTTTCCTCCCCACACTTTCACTAAGAGGGGCTTTTTTATTCTGAACACAGGTGCGTTTTGATACATTAATGTCCTGTTTACCTTATTTTTTTATACTAGCCCCTACCTCGTATAAATATAGACAAATTGGAGCAAAACATTGCGAGGTTTTGATATAAGTTATCTTCATAATTGAGATTTTGATTATAATGGGATAACATTTGTATCACACTAGCTTATTTAGATTGATTTATATGGTTTTATTCACGTGTGTATTTTGGGGGATGCCAGCCCAATTTCGGACCCGACGGGGGCCCTTTATCATGGAGCATAGCGACCTGTCGCGAACGCTGTCAAGCGTTTCAGTATGCGGCAGGACGAAAAAGAAACTGATCTATTGAATAAAAACAAAAAGTCTAGATAAAGTATAATTCGATTTCGATTCGATTATAAATTACTATATTTCGTTCGCGTGAGAGCCATGCTTCGGTACGTATGGGCCAGCTCAACCGGAGTAACACCACGGCCTCAGGGAAAACGGGCAGTGAAGCAATGCTAGTGAAGTAATGTTTCGCCCAGTGAGTGAGGTCATCGGAGGCCACTTACCATCAGGTGACCCGTCTGCTGGTTTCCCAAAAAATAAAAACTATTTACTACCCTCGGAAAGACTACTTTTTCTGGATGGAAGGTACCCTATGTCCTTTTATCGGTGTAGTAGTTAGAGCGTGTAAGCGTAATTCAAATTTGTTGAGCGTGCAATTTCTTTAAGTGCAAAAGATGACTCAACCGTAGCTCATCACAATAAAAAGAAAAAGCTCTCCAGAGAATCTGAAAGTCCATTCCAAGAATATCTTTATTAGAGCTCGATATGAGAGATATTTGATTTAGTAGCATAATAGGTACTTAAGTTTTATCCATTGGGTTTACTGCACCTATTTTTACTGCAACTGAACAAGATTATGAACTTAGAAGATAATAAAGTGGATGAAAATAAATTATTTAACAGTCTTCATAAAATTAATTGTTACTAATTTTGTGTCTAGATTTCAAGTGCGTTTTAGAGTATCGCCGCAATTGAGGATTATTAATTTAACTTTTTTGCATCGTTATTGATTCTTTTTACTGACTAAATATAATAATTTAATACTCAAATAAATAAATAAAACTGTTCTGTTCTGTTAACTAGCTTAAGAAGTTAAACTTCATGTGCAGCAATTCTAAAGTTTTTGCAATGATACACATAAATCTCACATTACACTGTCCAAAACAATCAGGCAAAATCCATAAAAGGAAATCCTTGAAATTATTTCAGAGCTGGCTCTGTTGTTTCACCAAATTGCTTTCATTCGGGCCCGTAATTTAGACCCTACATAATAAAGGTTCATGTATTTAGATCTAAAGATTTCGCCCGGGCATTCGACCGTCCATTTTGCCGCGAGCATCCATTAAGGAAGGAATGAATGAATGAATTTCTCTGAATCCATTGGTGAAAGAGGGTGAAAATGACGCTGACCCAACTTACTTCATTTTCAGTCACAAATATTACTTGTAAAAGGAATGAATTACGGTTGAATCAAAAAGTTACAAACGGAGAAATATGGCGTTTACTTTGTTCATATTATATTAGCTGCTACAAATGAAGTTTGTAGGTAACCAATACAGAATAAAAGATGAATTACTTAAGTATATATTGAGATCTACGGGCCTATTCAAATAATTTTCGGAGAATATTAAGATTGCTTAGAAGTTTTATTTTGGAGACACCTTTGTAGAAATTGATTCTCTTTGGATGTAGGCGGTCTAAAAAAGCTCTGTCTCCAAAAGAGGTCTATTCTTCTGATGGCTCAGATGACGACCATTTCGGGTCTTTTGTAGAGCTCCAAGGTGATGATGACGATGATGTATGAAAAATAATAATGTAGGTAGTAAAAATATTCTTATTTGGTTGGAATTTTGTAAAATATAACAATGGCATTAATAAAAGGGATAAAGACATTGTTAGCAAAGGTAATAAACTCAGGGTTTCTAATAAAATACTTTTATTATTTACATTGTTCTGCAAAACAATTTATGAGATAACATCAGATGTGCACACAAGTCGCAAAAGATTAAAAAAAAATTACTTGCATTCATCTTATTTGCATGATGGTTTGAAATTGTAAGTAATTATGATTTAAATAATTCCATATTACACTTATCGCATGAAAGCAGATACGCACAGTAAAATAGGAACTCTGTTAAACCGAGAAGATTGAACTTACATTGCATTTCGCCGCGTGAGTGAGGTTACCGGAGGCCCTAACCCTTCCCTCTCCCTTATTCCCATCCTTCCACTCTTGCCCTCTCCCCTCTTCAAACTCTTCCCCCTCTCCCCCTCTTCTCCTACTCCCACCTTATAGGGCGGCAACGCATTTGTGACTCTCGAGTTACAGGTGCCCATGGGCGGCGGTAATCATTTACCATCAGGTGACCCGTCTGCTCGTTTGCCCCCTATATCATAAAAAAAAAGAAAAAACTTAAATTTACATAGAACTGGACACAGAAATGCAAGGGCTTTTAAATCGATACTTCAAAGACTTAACAGAATTATTAAAAGAACAGAGTCTAATTATTCAATGTCTGTAAAGGATCAAGATATACTACCGCCGCCTGGCTCCAAGGCCGGTCAGTGAAACACACACATTCAAGTTTCGCGTTTAAACTTTCGAGGGGAACGTAGAACACGTGTTTTTCGCCGCATATATAAGTATGTAGATGTACCTATGCAATTCCCGATGCAGGGGGCCTAACGAAGTTTATGACGTAATTTGATATGATGAGATTTATGAGGGAAGGGATATTCGGCTGCGAGGTTGTTAAATTGGTTTCACTGGTTTCAAAACGTAAATCCATCATTAATAAAGGCGTAGATAAACTTGAATATAATGAGATATTATATTCTGCCGACTTATTGCAATTCAAGACGATCCTTTCAAAGGCTTTCAAAGGAGATCGTTTCGATATCGATAAAAGAGCGACAATGGCGCATATTGTGCATAGTTGACCGTATTACTTGCATAGTAAGTAGCAATTGCACTGTTATTACATGTGCATTGAACTATAATTAAACTCTGTGCTATTCTGGTGTTCTTGTTTAATCTTACAAAAAATCATTTAGCTGGCAAACTGACAAAAAAATTAAAAAGGGAACTAGCCGCTGCCTGTTGGACTCGCGCCTCTCTTGCATATAATTTTGATCCTTAATAACATTCTTGTTCCTTCATGTTTGAATGTCTAACAAACTATAACGCACGGCAACATTACCAGTAATCACATAAAAATAATCTACTATTTTCAATAATGCTAATTGAATAGCGCTGGTGAGCATTTATGCATACACAAACATTGTCGTGTGCGATGGTCAAGTCATTCTATTTATTAAAGAAATAAAGATATCTAATATTGACACGGTTACTATAAAATGTTCTTAGTTAACACATTAAGTAACACTTGACATTTTGCGGTACAAGACCTGCGTTGCGACTTCCGAGACTCGGGTCATGTTTTTGATGGGATCACATTTTTCTTACAGACAGTATAAGTGACGTTAGTTAAGATATACGGTTTTACTCAAGTGTATATTTCGGGGATGCCCGACTAGTTTCGGACCCGATGGGGGCCCTTTATCAAGGGGTGAGGCGTCCTACCGCGCCGGTTGCAGGTGCCAGACTGATACGGAGGGTCCTCTCGGGTCCAAAACTAGTCGGGCATCCCCGAAATATACACGTGAGTAAAACCGTATATCTTAACTAATATGAATACCACTCACGGAAGTTTTTATTCAAGTATAAGTGACGATTTGTATGAACTGAAAAAGTAACTTTGTAATATCCATTATATATTTAGAATCACAAATTTACGGTATTAACATACCGTATATTTAATTGAATATTTTACCTATAAAGCAAGGGAAAACATACCGTAACTTTTAAACTTTCGCGTTCCATGATATAATTATGTATTTAAACGGGAATTAACGCGATCACGAAAAGGTATTACATACCTCTGAATTGCCTGACGTTTCTACCAGGTTGACTCAGCCAAATACCTTTTCGTGATCGCGTTAATTCCCCTTTAAATACATAATTATATCATGGAACCCGAAAGCTTAAAAGTTACGGTGTGTTTTTCCTTGCTTTATAGGTTAAACGCAAAATATTCAGTTATAAGTCTATGGTTAAACACTAATTGTGTTAAATATTTGAAGCTTGTGTGAGCTAGAAGTACGTTAGAAATTTGATGATCAGTGAGTGAGTGAGTGAGTCAGCGGCAGAATTAAGGAACTTTGACTTGCAATAGTTTTTAAAGAACTGTTTAAAATTAATATGTAATTTTGGAATATACCCAGTTACGTTATGCCCACTTAGTCACTGAAAATTAAGGCTTCTAGCATTATCCATAACGAAGTTACAGAGTGTCGAAAATGCCCTGAATAGCTTCAAAAACCAAAAGTTAAAGCTTTTTTATTACCTCTCTGATTACAGTAAGAACTAGATGGAATAACTTACTCTACACTTACATACTAACGTTTAGTCTTCAACAGTAACTAAATAAACACTCTGTACTAAATTCTCTTACCTAATCGTATTTTTTCCATACCTTAGCTGTAACAAAAAACTTTATTATCTTATCTCGTTATACTGACATCCTACACTGGGTTCATATATGGCTTGAAAAGGCGCTGGTTCATAACACAACGGATGGTAACTGTTGGCTTGTGTTGCATAGCATTCTTGGAAACAATACTGTATTTACTGTTGTAAATGTTTTGTACAATGCGTTGTTAAAAGTATGTAGGGCTGGCTAGATACTGTAGGTGTAAGTGATTGCTGTCTGGAACACACTTTTAAACGCGACATGAAAATTAATTCGAATTTCAAGTTAACTAGGTACATGTTTTTTTTTATTTCAAGTTACAAACTAAGGAGGCATTCTGGCCAAGTTATGACAATACTTTTTTACAATACAAATAATATGATTGTTATTTTATATATAGTTTTAATAATAATAATAACTTTATATTCCAAAAATATGCTTAGGTACATTGTGGCTTGCTTGCACGTGGCTAAGCGGTAACCGAGGAGGTTAGCACATTACCAAGTTTAGTAATACTAACCAGGTCAGTCTAGGATGGGATTCATAAGACATTGAGACCCCTCCGTGCCTCGGAGAGCACGTTAAACCGTCGCACAGACTGGTATTTGACCCAAAAAGCTGGCCAAAATTCTTTTTTGCACCTAGTATCTGCCTAACCATGTTTTATTGCAGTTGCAGGTTAGAAAAGGTAAAAAAAGCATAAGTAATGTATTAAAATCATTTATTCGTCATTTTCGTCGTCTTCTTCAAAACTTACATTTAAAATGTCACTTTCCATCAACAAATTCAGGACGTCTGCCAACAGTGGGGGACGTTTTTTATTTTTCCTCTTCCTCATGCCCGTAAGGACTGGGTCAGAAGTCAACAGGAGCCTGTGGAAGACATCTGCGTTGCAGGCTACCCGCGAGAACTTGCGAGCGTAATTACTGTGGAACGTTCTAATATGTTTGTTACGGGCTTCTGCAGCTTCTTCGGATAGTTGTCCAATAGGAAGAAGAGCTGCACTTAAGACTTCAGGCCCATGACACAATATTTTGTGCAATGTCGGAGACATGGGATAAAAATTATACAAAGAGACGTATAATTTGGCTGTTTCTCGACAATATCTTTGAAACAGCTCTGTGTTTATTTTAAAACCACAACATAATGTGTCTAATATAACTTTTAATCGGTAGATTAAATTTGAGTCTATCCCCGTAATTCCTGCTGATATTTCGTAGTTTTCAAAAAAGCGTCTACTCGTGTTCCCATCATTAGTATTGCCAAAATTTTCTTTTGGTATATCTACCAACAGACCGAGTTTCTCCCGGAAAGTATTTTGAATTTCTTTTTTTTTTACACTCCACTATTTGCTTCTCTTCCGCAGTAAGGCGAACATTCCACTTTTTCACAGGCAACCTATAGGCCACATGTAAAATGCTCTCAAAACACCTAATCCGAGCATGCAGCAAAGATAATCCAAACTGCATGTGTTCTTTTTTGCATGGTCTCTACTTATCCAAATCGTTGAACTGTAATGATGTGGCGCCGCACAAGTAGCACCTCATTGTGGATTTTGTGTGCGTAGCAGCATTACATACTTTTCCATCAATCATAGTAAAGAGCATTTTGTGCGTGATGGAGAAGCTATTGACTTCGCTATTAGTAAGCGCCTTTATTTGCGATTTGATATAGTCAATCTCTTCATTTGTGACATCTGTAGTTTCTTTTATAAATCTTATTCGGATTGGCCGACAATACCGGGGTGAAGATGGGGTAGGGTTTTGCCACAGTATTTTCCGTTCCTGTCCGTAAACCAACAATACTAATGACTGTTTTTCTAATTCATTTAATAGCTCCACTGCCTCACCTAGATGTAAAATCAGTCGTTTTGCCGTGTGATCCATGATATTTTGGACTCTTACTTCAACGCAAGTTTCGGTCACTCTGTGAATTTCGGGATAGCACTCTTTCTTTAACTTCTGCAATACTGAATAGCACGGATAAAAACTTGGATTAGTACCCCGCACTACTTCGTATTGAGCCTGTGTTAGTCCCGCTTCTACGAACATAAACAATGCTTGCGTATGTGCTAATTTATCCGAGTTCACCTGTCCCTCTTTAGAGATACTTTTTCTCATTGCTACTGCATATTTTCTTGCTCTTCTGGGACTTTTTGTTAAATCTTTTACGAATTTTGACGCATCTACTTTTCCCGTCTCACGTAGTTTCATCTGTGTTGCATACGTCAATTCATCTGTATCAGATGATCTAAGGTCTTTAGTTTTTCGTCTTTTGCTTCTTTCACTTGATTCTAAGAACGACTTATGAGGTCGACCGGCATTTCCTCCTTCAACAGAAGACAACATATGTATTCAAAATACATTAAAAATAACATGTAATAAACTATAACATAATTATTGTGCAGGTAAACGGAATATTTCAACGTATAACAAAACAATAGCGTTAATGGCATTTGGGTATCACCTACCTGCTTTCGGTAACGATATGGCTCCATTAAGCCACTCGGCATGGCTTTCTAGGAATCTGGCCTTTGTGTTGCGCGCAGCTGTCCACTTTTGTTTAAACTGATGTTTGAAATTCGCCAGTTTTTGCTTTACATCAACAATATTTTGATCATTTTCTGCATATTGCCTTAGCAGCTCTCGCTCCATAAATTGCAACTTATGATTAAAAGTTGTGGCATTTGAGCGTTCCATTGTATTAAATAAGTCGTTTCTAGTTAAAACTTTCACTCCAGAAGAGCCTATAACAAAAACACACATAATATTAAGAAAAACTAAGTTTACTGAGTATTGAATGCACCTACGAAAAAAAATCACCAAAAATAGGGGGGTGCTTTCGGGTGGCAGCTTTGAACGTAATTACATATTGCAAGGTCTATTCTATCATGTGTTATTACAAATTTGACTTAAAAATGATAAAAAATATAACAAAACCCTTTTCATATTTCAAAATGTATTATTTTTATAGTAGTTTCTTGTTGCTTGCTTCTCAAGGATATAAATAATAAAAGGCTATATATTAGTTGTTAAAATTAAGTACAATATAAAATACATACCTGGTTGAGCACAATCCAAAACCAAAACCAACACAAAACTGTTAAATCACAAGATGGAGACTATTTGTAAACGTGCAATTTGAGCGCATCGAACAATCACTCGACCACTGCTAGCGGATGGGAACTTTCGACTGAAGCACACAGCGCGCTCTAAGGCGCTAGCGCTCTGTGTTTTTTGCTATTGTATAGCGCGGTTATCTTAGTTTTTGAAAACAATCGCTTAGAGGCAGTAAATATAAAATAAAATAAAACGATTTTGGCCAGCTTTTTGGGTCAAATACCAGTCTGTGCGTCGGTTCCGGTTACCATACGAACATCTGTGGCATTCGTTACGGGTAGTTGGAGCCCTAAAAATTCCGACAACCTGGTCTAACTGCAGAACTTCGATATCGCCTAGCATTTGGGTTGTGGAGGTCTGATGGCAGTCGCTTCACGTAAAATATCAACGTTAGACTTAGAGTTAGAGTTAGACTGAAAGTCGACCCCAACTTAGTTGGGAAAAGGCGCGGAGGAAGATGATTGTTTTTAAAACTTACCTAGATTTATTATATAGATTACACGTAAAAGAAGTGAACTACCATCAAACTAGATTAAAACATCATTAGAACATCGTTACCAAGCCCAGTCTGTTGGACAAGTCAAAATGAATCATATGAGCACAAACTCGAGGGGTTTACTAGTAGCCACTGAAGAGTTCCACTATCCACCTCTTGGCCCCACCAAGTAGGTTAAATTTTACTTCTAAGTCTTGTTTACTTTAATAATAATAACTTCACACATCTCACACACGGCCGTCTGATATCAAACTATCCAGAGCCTGTACTATGGTAACCAGACTCCTGATAAACATACTTATATATTTCTAAATACATACATATTATAGATAAATTACACCCAGACACAGAACAAATGATCATGCTTATCACATTATTTGTCCCTGGAATCGAAACCACGACCTCTGGCTCAGCAGTCAGGGTCACTAAACACGAGACCAACAGGGCAATCACATTGTTAGTTGCAAGGAAAGCTAAA
Organism: Euplagia quadripunctaria; assembly: GCA_963859945.1. Classification (NCBI taxonomy): domain Eukaryota; kingdom Metazoa; phylum Arthropoda; class Insecta; order Lepidoptera; family Erebidae; genus Euplagia; species Euplagia quadripunctaria. Next base: position 18,686,578 of record OY982579.1, on the reverse strand, counting down.
AAAACACTATCAGCCTCAAATCAGATAGAAATATGTATGCTGTGAAATATCTTCCACGAAGTTGGACGGCCATGTATTAGCCTACCATTGAAACCTTACTTCATATGTGAACCTCGTACAAAATGTACAATACAACAGAATTCAGCATACCAAACAATTTCACAGGGCCATTCAACTTGTATTGTTGACACGGGGCTACAAAGAGCAATGATGTCACTATGAATTGTTCCGCTGGGGTTATCTCAAAGGGCTCGAGGGTCCACCGATGTAGTCTGAGACAATACAATTGTATGAAACTCGTAACTACACTTGTCCTATGACTAATATCGTGTAGAATATACATATTTATCTACGAAGCATTTAGTTTAACTGGCCAAGACTTAACAAAGTAAAGCAATCGTAAAGCGCTAGACCAATTATAGGCCAGATCCGCCAGATTTCCTGATCCAATTTTCCGGATTGCAATCTCTAATTGTGTACAGTACTGACTCAATTACAAATTGCATCAATTCGGCTCTGTTTTTAGTTTTTACCGAGCGAAAGAACTAATGTTATAAATGTGAAAGTAAGTTAATTTATTCGTTTGTTTCTTACGCTTGCACTTCCACGTCGTAACTAGTGAACCGATCATTATGAAATTTTGCATATCCCTTGTCAGGGGTACAGAATACCTTTGATATCCTTCCTCTGTAAAAGCGAAAGCTCTGAATAAATTATGTCTGATAACTTTAATATAAATAAACAGGAATATCTAATCTAAATATATAAAAATGAATCCCTATTTTCCTTGGTCACGGCATCACGCGTGAACGGTTTAACCGATTTCGCTAAATTCTTTTTTTTGTGTTTGTTATTGTCAGGAGAAGGTTTTTACGGAAGAAAAAATTAAGAAAGTTGCGCGGAAAATTACAAAATTTAAGAAAACTTAACGACCATATTAATTTTTCTAATGTAACCTTAGCGCTTTTGACATAACTGTTAGTAGTTTGATAGTTGGCGCGATTGACAGAATGCGCACTGCAAATTACATTAATTCGAATTTAATATTCATAGTTAAGACAGGACAACATCTGTCGGGTCAGCTAGTACCTATATAAAAAGACTTTTCTTATTGAATTAGACGTCGATAGCAATCAGCAACAAATTATGTTTTGGTTTTATATTATTTTATTATTCCAGCTTTAAGGTTTTTATCTTTGACTAGCTGCGCCCCGCGGTTTCACCCGCCGCGTAAGTCCCGATCCCGTGGGAATATCGGGATAAAAAGTAGCCTATATGTTAATCCAGGTCTGCAGCTATCTACATACCAAGTTTCATCGCAATCGGTTCAGTGGTTTTTGCGAGAAAGAGTAACAAACATCCATCCATCCATACTCACAAACTTTCACGTTTATAATATTAGTAGGATGTATATTAGTCGGTACCCGAGACTTCGTCTGCGTAGAGTCTCTCCCATACATTTTTGTTCAATATTTTACTCCCTTTAAGTTTCATTATGGCGAAAAGATGTAGCCTATGTTTCTCTCCAAGATACCGTCTACCTGTATACAAAATATTTAAATTAGTTTAAGGGTTCAGGCACGAAAACTAACAGACAGACCCAGTTACTTTTACATTTAATATATTTAATTGTATAGATTATATTATTTATGTGATTATAAACAGTGTAAGTAAGATTTAATTATTATACACAGGAATTAACGCGATCAAGAAATAGCTATTACATACCTCTGAATTGCCTGACGTTTCGACCAAGTTGCACTGGCCGTGGTCACAGGAAATTCAGAGGTATGTAATACCTATTACGTCCCTTTCCATATTCGGGACCATTACTTACTTTTCCTTTCCTTACATGTCATTTCGTTGAAATAATGCCTTTAATACTCTGAAATTGTCTCAACTTTTCTATTCAAAATACTTTTATACAGAGTAGAAGCCAAATCCTTTCTCATTATCCGCGGATTATATTTAATACATCGTTATAGTACAAGCTTAGGGAATGTTATTGAAAGAAAGGTCTTTATTTTGCAGAAAACAAAACGGTTAGTTACTCGGAGCTTATAGAAGGATTTCGTTATAATTTTCTTGGATGGTACCTACTAAATGTGCAAGCAAGCACTCAGCTGACGGTAAGCGGTTACGCTTACCGATGCCCACGAGCGTACTCAGCTTTGGCCCAGGGGGAGGGCAAAAAAATATTTTTGCGGCCCAGGGGAGGGCGAAAAAAAAATTGTTTTGCAGCTCGGGAGGTCAATAACTTACATTTTAATAAACTTAATAAGTACGTAAGCATGCAAAAACCACGGGGAGGGGAAAGGCTGTCTGGCTGCGCACAATGCCTTGCAATACCAGTGGTGTCGTACTACTACACACTGTTGTAGGTATACTAAGTTTATGGTAAAAATTGAATAATATGGTGTGACGTCATATCTTATTGTAGTCAAATTCTTATCTGATAGTGTTTTGATTGATGATGAAAATAAGAAAGAACCATGATTTTTTTTTAACGCAACTTGCCTTGTCTTATTCAATATCCTACCGAACTGTAGTCTGTATGTAAATGACAGAAGCTTAATGGAAGGTCTGTAACCACAAGTAGCATCTGTTCATCCACAATTCTATCCACATATTTGAACAATCACTCCTACTGAAAAGGTATCTAAGACAAGGCAACGCTTACTCAAGTCTTTGCATTATTAGTTTTGTCTCAAACCACTTTACGAACAAATTGTCACACAATGCGAAAATGTGGGATCAACTTTCATGTCACAATATCACTTACGAATGTGGATTTTAGCGCTATTTTTCCATCAACTTTGACTACAATGCATATTAATGTGTCCGCGTTGCAGCATTGTTCTCGATGCTTTTGTGTGGGAGGATCGTAAGCTGTACTCGTGCCAAATCAGTTTTGAATTTTTATTAAACATGGAACAAGATAAAATACATAGACAGCTATATACAGTTTACCAGCATCTCGTCTGTCTCTTCCAAAATAGTAATAGCTACAAACATTCGGACGTATGAGATGCACATAGCTCGCGTGATTGAAAGCCCTTACCGGTAAAATTTAAACAGTCGCAATATCATTGTTCCTTGACCGTAGCCTCCTCTATTTCCTGGAGGCGTGGCAATCCCTCAACAGCAGAAAAATAGAACTTCGCATTATCTAATATCTGGGGGAAGTCGAGATGCTACAAATTGAGAATTATCTCCTTAATGCTTGTCATACACCATTACTTGTCCCTTACAACACTCGGGAAATCTTGAAAGATAATGTTTAACTTAAAAACTTTGATCACCTACATATTCAGCTGTATAGAACGGTGCTATTAAAGTAGGTAGACACTACTATATTTGGTAGATTCTCATGTCACCGACGTAGGGCTGCCATCCGTCCGGGTTTCCCCGGATTTGTGCTAGTTTACAGGGCGTCCGGGGAGCGTCCGGGCGGGGTTTTCAAAAAGTGTCCTGGTAAAACATCCCGGACACGCTGTGCCATTGGGCAATTATACTTGTTAGATAAATCGTTAACAAGCTAAAAATTGAAATGGAATCGGCGTTTTTTTTTAAGGTGTCCGGGAAAGAATCTCGATTTCACCCATGTGTCCGGCTATTTTTAAGTTTTTGTCCGGCGTCGGTAATTTAAGTGATGGCAGGCCTACACCGACTCGACGCGACGTCAGTATCATTTGAACCACTAAAAACAATGAATCTTGCCGGTTTCTGCTTTTAAATTGTGTCTTAATTATGTTGGAAAACATTATAACTACATTATTAAATGAATTTTAATGACCATTATTTATTTATATGTATAAAAAGCGATTACGGTGGCTGAAGAATGTATCTGTACCAAGCAATATTTAACCTATACCTTACATTAAAAAAATGTGCGAAGTGAGCTTCGTATACATGTCTGTTTCGTAACTTAATGTTATCGTATTACTAATAATAAGGTACCATTTGGGTACGTATCTCTAAAACGGTTTTGCAAGTAAATTAAAAATACATTTAGCTCTATATGTACCTTTTTTTTTTGTTTTACTTGTGGAGGGTCATCACTTCACCGGGGCTAACGGTAAGGTGGTATGTCGGATTCGAACCGACTAAAACCACACGGTGTTCCGTCACGGGTTCCTAATGCCGGGGACTCAGGTGTACCCTAGAAAGGAAGTCCCTGTGAGCCCCGGCAGACTTAGCCACCTGCTCGACAGCAGGCGACCCCACAATTTGGTGAGGGGGCCTGGCCTCTCCGATTTAGAGAGGTGCGCGTGGAACATGTCGCGCCACCGTCTCGGGCCTGCTTCTGCTAGAGCGCCGGGTAACCCATCCCGTCACCCTCAGGCAAGCGCTCATGGAGGCCGGATATCGTCTCGCTCCCTCCGGCGCCTGGTGCGTCTTCTTCGGGACGGGAGAGTACTAGTTCTCTCCCGTTCCCTTTCCGCCGCCAGCTCAATATGTACCTAAAATAAATTGGTCACTGGCATTGAAAATAATGATAAGTCAAAAACAACAAATGATTTATTGTCATATTGACTCAAAGTAGTTTAACTTGTAGAGGAACGGTTGTCGTGTCCCTCCAACAAAAAGGGAGGATCCTCGGACGAGGCGAGGTGATCATGCCTGGCGAACCGCGGCCCAACGGCTGACGTTGGGAAGTTGTACACATACTAATCGGCGCCAGAACTTTAATTTACTGCGTAGTTCCGCTCGTATTCGCTAAATGATGTTGAAGTATGTTTTTGCTGTATGTGGAAGTCGCCACAAACTATTGATGTTAGATAATACTGGCTATAATTAATATTCTTTTAATAAAAAAATACTTTTCTCAATAGAAATCAATAGCTAATTTTTACTTATTTACATTGATAGCCTTTGTAATTTGAATTTGAGCGATATTTTATCGTTTCTGACAAATTCAATCATTTATATTTATAACAGTTTAAAAAACAAATTTTTGGGCATAGGTATCGTGCAAATAATAGTTATTTGCATGATACGTATGCCTAAAAATCTATTTCTCTCTCTTTCTGAGCTTAAAAAAACTTTTATTTTCACATTACAATCAATTTTATTTATTTGTATTGATGATTCAATCTGTTATTGAGAAAATCCATGAAAACCAAATTCAAAAATTATGCATGATAGTTTTTATGGATTTTCTCAATAACGGTGTGAATTATATCAAAATTAAAAAATATATTCGACGTGAAATCATTTACTTTACACAATCGCATACAACTTGTATACAAAAAAAATAAGAATAATTTACTATTGTAGTTGTAGGAAATATAAATAGTCTTAAAATTACTAGCACCAATTTGACATTGTTTTGATTTTTTTTTTATTTATTTATGTTAAAATAAAAAAAATCTAAATCAAAACATTAAATATAAAAGAGCCTTTCTACAGACAATACCCTGACATACAAAGGCTACAACACACTAGCGAACGATGCATTTTTGAACAATCGTCCTGCGAGTGAGTTCACTCCCCTCGTAAAATACATCCATGCTTCATTGTTTCACGACATCACATTTTTTATGTCAGCTGTGAGAGCAGCGGGGAGGCTGATAATGTGAGTGAATTTTGGTTCGAATTACTGAATTATCGTATTATATATATAAAACGGTAAGTGATAACGCAAATCAGCAAAAAGTCCTTTAAAAAAGACTCTCAGCGACCTTCGGTAACGCAGACTAACTTCACGTAAACGATTTCGGATGGTTTGGTAGCTTATCAGCAAGCCTGTACAGCTGTGGAGCCTCGTAACCAACATCATGGCGGTCATAGTACATACATAGTAGTAGTGATGCAATTATTTCAGTTGCGATGCAGAAATTATAATGGTTTTGTAAAAACGCTATTACACACTTTTATAGGAATCCTGATTGACAGATTTTTTTTATTTTTAATCAAAATTTAAAGAAAATTCTCTATTCAAATAGTGAAATTCACCAAGAACAATCGATGGTGACAATCCAAAAAATTTAAAATAATAATCCTCAATTGCGGCGATACTCTAAAACGTACTTGAGCCCTAAACACTTTTAATGTGTGTATAAATATAAACATGTATAAATAGGCAAAGACAAAACAGTTAATTTTAATTACCCTTTTCCGTTGTTTGTTAACCGATTTTCTTTTTTTATCATTAGTTACGAAAAAATTGGGATAGCTTTTTTTTCCTTTGACGCTTAGCTTTAGTGTTGTCAATAAATTAATTAATTATGATCGGATTTCGATTTCTGGACGACCACTAGTAACTATATTATTATTTTTTAATAGTTTATGTGTATATTTATGTGAGTTTCTTTATTCCACCATATCTTCTAAATTCCTGAATAGATTTAGTAATAATAATAACAATATTTTGCTTAGAAACAATTGGAGGTATGGGTCATTGTTAGCATCCTTACGTCATCCCTAGTGACACTGGTTATTTTTTTTTAATAAAATTCAATATGGCGTCTGTAAAGCGCTTTATTGGCTTTTTTGGAAGGGCAGTTGTTTTTAATTTTGTAAATTAGTTACTTGTTCAAAATGTTTCTATTTTCACAAGTAGATTCTTATTTTGTTACAATTGATTTGTCTGCGTTGACGTGTTACGATGACTAATTGCTCTAATATTGTTCGTTCCACTAAAATGGTCACGAAGAGGGTGTTATCGATTTTCTTCAATAGTTCAGTGAACCCTATCGTGAGCCACGGCTATAACCAGTACGGGTTTGACGCGCCGCTGATAACACTGCTATGTTAATTATTTTACTGGACCAGGAATAGACAGTGGTTGATTATGTCATAGAGATAGATAAGGTGAAGGAAGGGATAGTGTTGTTCCTGTATTTATTTGTTGTTTGTAATTCTATGTTGATCTATATGCTTTTATAATATTGTTAGTGTTTTAAATCATAGAGAGCTAACATCTCTAAATAATTTTCTAATAGTTATCGTGCTAAAAAAACCAGAAAATTGTGAGTTTAAATTTTTTTTTCTTTTTTTTTAACTTTGATCACTTGTCACTCACCTCCTCCTAACTAGTCCTAACTAATAAATGCGAAAGTGAGTTTAACCGATTATCATGAAATACACAGGTTTGCATACACGTAGTCAGGGGTACAGAAAAGGACATAGGGTACCTTTCATCCAGAAAAAATGTACTGTTCCTGAGGAATAGAAAAATAACTTTAAAGCGAGCAATGTCGCGGCAAAAAGCTAGTTCCTTATAAAGAAAGAAAAGATTTATTTTGGCACACAATTACAGACTCAGACACAAACACTCAAATTTTCACAAGAAAATAATAATATAGACTAATAAGGTAGACAAAACAATTGGGAGTTTATCATTTCTGCTCACTGGCAACACCACATCTTACTAAATCTTACTACTATTATAAATGGTATATACTCGTATGTATATGTAATGTGGTGATGGACTTCCGCGCCGCTTGTGATCTCCTTCGATTGGAATAAGAACTCTTTGGAAATGGTGCAAAGGATCTGGCTGGCGGCGCCATACTCAAATTCAGATTCGAAATAGAAGAAAGGACAATCGTCGTGTAAGACTGATGTGATAGACATCGTGCTAGAAGCACGAAGTCTCAAGGAATATTAATTTATTTGATGTATTGATAATATAATTAATTGTTGTATTGTTATTCGGAGTCTAATTACAGAATCAGTGTTTCCTGCCTAATCTTTTACTTACTCTCCTCGTAATATAGATCCCAACAAGTCCGGTACTTGCTACTACCTGGGCTGCTGCAGTATATAACATTTATAATAGTAGTAAATGGTTGTTAAATTGATACTTTGTACAAATATAAACCTAGTATCAATTTAACTACCAAAATGTTTTGTGCTACAAAGCTATAATGATTTATTTTCAAAAAGTGTTGTTTGATAGAGAAACGTCCGACCGGTCATGCTTCTCTCTATCCGTGTGCAAAATATCCGGCAACATCCAGGGTCTTGCAGAAAGGTGTGTCAAACATCAGGACCGTTATGTGTAACCGTGGTTAATTTAGCTTGAAAATAAATGGATTAAAAAATCCTTTCCCGGAAATTGTTTCTCCTGGTTTAGGTGTACATTACTCAATAACGGGTACAAATAGACTGAAAAGATACATGTACTATGTGATTTCAGCTAGACAAACTCTCAAGCCTGCGTAAGAAACCCTAAAAGAATTGTCTTCAGCATATTTAAGGTTTTAAGCTTGTAGGTGTTACTAAAAGGAACAGTCTATTTAAAAGAAAAAAAGTACCTATAAGTGTTGGTCAGTAGGGTTGCCACAGCTTCAATACAATTAAAGATCCAGGGGTGTTTCCAGGCAACGGTAGGCGTTTTTTTTAAATAATAACTAGCAACCCGCTCTGGCTTCGCACGGGTAGCAGAGACATCTTCAACTATAGTATATATATACTTCAAGTATACAATTTACGCAAAACCTTAACAAATTATATACCTAAACCTTCCTCATGAATCGCTCTATATATTAGTGAAAACCGCATGAAAATCCGTTCAGTAGTTTTTTAGTTTATCGCGAACAGACAGACAGACACTGCGGGGGACTTTGTTTTATAACATGTAGTGATAATATTACACAACGCTATTTAGACCCAAACTAAGCATAGCTTGTACTGTGGGTTCTAGAACACGGTTAGACATAAATACATATATTTGTTTTAAATTTTCAAATGAAATAAAATTCAAGTAAATATATATTTTACATAGAAACGTCTAGAGCAATGCAAACAGACATTCATGTATACAGATATAAATATTTGCAATGAGCTGGAATCGAACCCGACGGCAGACGTGGCAGTCGCATCGTACCAATCACTCCAGCACCTACTCAGTCCGGTATTGTGTTTCTTTGGCGTACATATAAAAAAATATAAGTGGTACGGATATAAGTACATATATATAAAAACGTGCTCCTGAACCCTTTTCATATCCTGGTAAAGATTTTAAGCAATCCTTAACATATTATTCTATAAATAAACGATTAAAAGGTTGTCTGGAAGAAATCGCCGTAAGCGATAAGACCTCCGATTGATATATCTAAATGTATATATTATGTTTGTATTGTATCTCACTTAAAACGTGTACAATAAAGAGATAAAAAAAATAAATACAATTTTGTAACGTCTCTGCTAAAATAACATAAGCACAAAGGTTAAAGAGATTGTTTCTTGGTAACCTGTCTAAAAGCGTTATTAACCGATACGATCAGACGAAAATGATGCAAATCACTTAAAATCCCTAAAGGATTCATCGGATCTGATCCTTATTATAACGTACATATACACTAATCTTTTGTCTATATTTTACTGTATCTTAGCCACATTCTTACGTTTTTAGGGTTCCGTACCTCGAAAGGAAACAACCCTTATAGGATCACTCTGTTATCCGTGCGTCCGTGGGTCTTTTTGTCTGTCAAGACCCTTTTTCTCAGGAACGCGTGGAGGTATCAAGCTGGAATTTATATCAAATACTCAAGTCTACTGTCCCTTAGAGCTGTGAAAAAATCAAACTTCTAAGCCAACGCAATCAAAAGATACAGCCGTTTATGCCGCAAATTTTCGAGACTCGCAAGGGAATCAAAACCTACAGGGTACTTCCCGTGAACTCAGAATCTGGAAATTTGGTACGAAGCAACGTCTTATAGCACAGATAAAGGAAAAATTGCGAAAACCGTATATTTTTAGTTACACCATATAATAAAGATATTTTACGGAACCCTCGGTGCGCGAGTCCGACTCACACTTGGCCGGTTTTTTTAAGTTATAAGCGATCATAACGTAAATAAGTACCTACTTACTACCTACATATTTTTAAACTGAAAATCTATTTCTTAATATAAATTACTATAAAATGGCATTATCTGCATCGTTAAACGAATAAAAAACTAGTCTGAAAAAAGTGTAATGTGTGTCTATGATGGTAGTGTGGTGTTTGGTGTACCCACACCATAAAAATACGTATTTAAAACCCAAGGTACAACACTTGTACCAGGCGTCGTAGGTTGTCGTCTCGCAAAGGGCCCTCCAAGCCCTTCAATGCAGCCCTCAAGCACTTTCCACAGACATTTACACTGCTTTCAACTGCTACACGGTTTAAAACTCATTTTTTGTACGCCACGGTTGAAGAAAGGCAGCCATCTTGAAATCCACCATCTTGGAAAACGCTTTTTTAATGTGGTGCTCTTGGTGATTAGTTTCTGGTAATTTTTTGAAAGGTTTTATGTGGTTTTATTAAAATTGTTTAAGACGCGGGTGGCAACACTTTGCTGTAATATGATTTCTCTAAAATTTAAACTTAATGAATGCACGTAACGTATATTATTTTGTCCTCTGTATATTCTTATTTTTTTATACACAAAAATCTCTTTTTATTCGTTATCTATTTTCCTTTTATGTCCCTGGTACGAGTTACCAAGTAAACAAAACGGCATTTATCTACTATTTGAGAGACTTTAGTAAAGAGTAAATGTATTAGTTTTGCTCATATATTAGGTTAGAATATCGTGGAAAAAGTAAATCATATTGTACATCATATCTAACATAGAATTAATATGATACACTAGCAGCGCCCCGCAGTTTCACCCGCGTAAGTCCCGATCCCGTGGAAATATCGGGATAAAAAATAGCCTATGCGTTAATTCAGGTCTCCAGCTATCTACATACCAAGTTTCATCGCAATCGGTTCAGTGGTTTTTGCATGAAAGAGTAACAAACATCCATCCATCCAAACTTTCACATTTAAAATATTAGTGGGATTGTTGTGAGACGTCGATATTTTCAGCATACCTATTGTGTATAGTAGTTACAGCATTAATCTGTTGCACCTTGTTTATTAAAACCAAAAAAAAAATCCTACATCTGCATAATTTTACAGTAGTTTTTAATTCGAGCGTCACTAAAACAGTTTTTTGTTTTCACTTTCATAATATGCACAAGAAAGTATTATCATCTGTACTTCCAGAAAACATTTTTGTTGTGATTTAAGTAAATTAGAATTTTCAAACCCACAATACAAACAGTTTAATAAACAACACCCAGACCAGAGACTGTTCCAGAAGTAAATAACCTATTGTTATCGTGGAAAGTAATTTTCTAGGGGAGCTCACCAGACCGTTACATCGGACCCTCCGATCTTAAGCAGTGAAGCGAGGATCTTCTTAATCTTTGGTACTCTCTACAAGTTAATTAGTTAAACCTCAAAATTATTGGGTAATGTACCTTTACTATGGATTAAAATGTTAGGCACTTTGAACGTTAAATGAACAGATATATATGTAATGAACAGATGGTAGATACATATTTGTTTATGGAAAATTAAAACGTTTTTTTTTATTCTGAATGGCTACCTTTGGCTTTGATACAGGCCTTGTATCCTTCAGGTTGGAATTTATAGATGAATTTATGTTACCTGTACTATTACGTATTCTGTGGTACTGTCTCCATAGGGAATTTTACTACGGCTTGCTTCAAAAATATATTTAGACTCTCAATCTCATATTGAATTTTTATGTAAGGCATACTCTCCAGTGCTGACCACAACTTTTAGTTCTCAGGAGTAAGATCTGAATGATATCAAAGACAATTGTATTTATTTTTTTAATCGACTTCAAAAAAGGAGGAGGTTCTCAATTCGACTGTATTTTTTTTTTATGTCGAAAGTTCTGAGGTAACAACCTCAGAACTTTCGACTGGGTGAACCGATTTTGATGATTCTTCTTTGAAAGCTGGTGCTTCCCGTGTGGTCCCATTTTAATTTGGTCCAGTTCTGACAATGGCATCCATGAGAAAACCACATATAAGTCTTTTATGGAATAGTTTTTTTTTGTTGAAGTCGGTTTTTTTTTGAAAGAATTATTTACAATGTATAATGTCATCGTCATTCGTCAACTTGTTTTCCTAACAGTACGCTATTGTCCTAGTCTTATAAGGTCTTCCTTTCTATCTAGTGAAACCACCAGCATAAGCCTTTACTAATAATACTAGTAATGTAGAAAAAGTAGTAAACTAATATATCGTATTAAGTATAAAAGAACCGCCTTGTTTAGAACCTAGTGGCGAGGTGTTACAAAAGAAATAATAAACATTGTGCAAGTAATATTCATAATTTATTCGTTGCTTATTTATATCTACTCATAAATCTTGTTACAAATGTATACAAGCAACAAAATATTGCGTTTTATTTCGTGTTTTCTTTCTGTATTGCCCGATCGGAAAAGAAATAAGTTCTTTAATATCGCATCTAAAGGATTCCAATCTTGCCCCCGGAGGCTAACTTTAGCTGCCGACAATGAAATCTCCGATAGAATTCGTTCTGCTTCCTACGTGCCGTGAAAACTAACAGGAAGATTAGAACTGTATCCTCAGTTGGAAATGAATATTTCGTAAGGAATAATACAGACATTTTAGTATTTTATACAAATGTAGGTAGGTATCTGCACTATGCTGCAGGGTTAAAGTTAAAACTCCTTTTAATTTAAAAATAAATTTCTCTATTTTAAAAAGCGAGGTGTCAATAGGTACTTATTGATTCATAGTTATACATTTTTACAGGCTTTTGCATTCCGAACCAACCATTAAATTTTAATGATGACATTATTTCATAAAGGTCATATTCTTTAATTATCATTAATTCTCATATTCAAAGAATTTCAATGGGAATAGTGTTGTGTTGTTGAGATTAAACTGTGTGCAGTAGTTTTTAGGCTCTTGCTTGTAAGACCGATATAGTACCATATAATAATATAATTTGTTTCTTACACAACACGATAATTTCATAAAGATTAAATAAAATTAGCTGGAAGATTTAGTCATGCGTTATTAAGGACCTAGAAAAAAGGCAATTTTCTTTATTTTCTTTCTTTTCAACCATCCTAATACTAAAAGAAGCTAAACGATACGTATACCTCTAATAAATTGTGTCGAATAGTTATTTCATTCCAGTTTCTACAGAAGTCACCGTTTTCACATCACTACATATTATAAAACAGGGTCTGTCTGTCTGTCTGTCTGTCTGTTCGCGATAAACTGAAAAACTACTGAACGGATTTTCATGCGGTTTTCACTAATTGACAGAGGGATCCATGAGGAAGGTTTAGGTGTATAATTTGTATCCGTGCAAAGCCGGAGCGGGTTGCTAGTAATTAATAAAAAAAGACAAACTAACTACACGATCATTACTAAACATTTTGTTTTTTTGTCAATTTTAAATACATATATATATTTTTTCCTTTTTTGTAAGACAACTCCCGCATTAGGAATAACTCCTGTGTCGCGGGGGACTTTATAAACATACAAACAACGGACACAAAGAACACCCAGACTCGGGTGGGAATCGAACCCACAACCTATGGCGTAACAGTCAGGGTCACTAACCACTAGGCAACAGGTAACTTTTTTAAAACAAAAAAGGATACATTTCTAAAATAAAAACAAAACATTAAATATTTGCAATTATCTTCTTACTATAAAATATGTTGTCCTTTTTAATTTTTATAAACTACGTAACTTTAAGGGGCTAATATCAAACCATAATAGAAAATAGATTTGGCAAAAATTACATCCTACACCTGATATCCAACACATTTCCACTTCATCGCACTAAAATCCCGAGAACTCTCACAGCCTGGCACGTGCCACTCATTGAGGCCGACAATGGCGGCAGGACGAGGCAATCACGCTAAAAGCTCGTCTTGTACTCTATGGCACTGTCTATGGCTGTCACAAGGGATCGTGTTAACGATAATGTGTGCAGCCTGCATTGCAACATACCATAGATTTTAGCTAATAAGGGCGTCGGTATTCCAACCATCAATAGTTTTTAATCAAACAATACATAACCTATATCTGGCGTAAATCGTTGAATTTAAATTTTAATAATGACATAACTAACTATAATAAGGCGGTAGAGAGAGACGGTAAGAGTTTAAGAGTAGTAATCCTAATTTTTTTTATGATATAGGTGACAAATGAGCAGATGGGTCACCTGATGGTAAATGACTACCGCCGTCCATGGGCATCTTAAACTTAAGAATCACAACTGCGTTGCGGGCCTTTAAGGTTTGAGTAGTGGAAAGAGGGATGGGTGGAGTGAAGGGTTGAAGAGGGGAGGGGGAAGGGTTAGGGCCTCCGGTAACCTCACTCACGCGGCGAACAGCAATGCAAGCATTGCTTCAGTGCCGGTTTTCTGTGAGGCCGTGGTATCGAGCGGAGTCGAGCCGGCCTATACGTGCCGATGGCTCTTTCACGTTAGCTGTTTGTTACGGTTTCACACCTTTAACCACTCAATAAAAAATATTAGAGTATACTTTATTGCACATCAATAAATAGGATACATACGAGAAATAGAAGGCGGTCTTATCGCAGTTTACAATCTGTTACAGTCAAACTTTGATGGACTATACTGTTTCGTAATAGGTAGGGCTGTCATCCATCCGGGTTTCCCCGGATTTGTCCTAGTTTAGAGGGCGTCCGGGGAACGTCCGGACGGGGTTTTCAAAAGGTGTCAGGACATTTAAGTGATGGCAGGCCTAGTAATAGGTAACTTGTGGTGCAAATTAATCTTACCACTTATTTCTTGGTCCGCTTGACTAAATCTACATTAACACAACCAAAGCACCACGCGAAGCTAGTAGGGTACATGTGGTTTTAGAAGGTGACCAAAATTGGCATCTGATAAGTTCGTACTAAGTATTTGAAGAAACTGTTTACGAAGAGGCCGATTTATTTTTTCTTTTTTTTCATATGGCTCACGGTTCGTATCGCCACAAACAAAGCCGAATTGTTATCTTGCACACAAAAGTAATCTGTGTTGGCATACCGCAAATAGCGACATTACAAAATAATTTTCACACATGATCGATATGCATATAATTAGAATCAAATGACCAGCTAAAACGACTTATTGTAGCGGATTCCGAGAGATATATGTTGCTCGTTGTTTTCGGTTCATTTTTTATGGTATAGAGGGCAAACGAGCAGACGGGTCACCTGATAGTAAGTGACTATCACCGGCCATGGACACCTGCAACACGAGAGTCACAAGTGCGTAGCCGGCCTTTGAGGTATGAGTACGTTGAAGGTTTGAATGTCGTATCGGTCCAGAAATACCGCAGGCGACAATTTTTTCCACAAATTGATTGCCAAATTATCGAAGTGATGGGGATAGAAGTTTTGTCACGTTAAATGATGGCGAAAAGCTGCCAGACTGTTGTGTAAATTAAGCTAGAAAATGCTATTCCAAATGACACTTCTATTCACAAACATAATTACACTAAAAATAAATACAACATTTTTTGAATAACATGTTCATGTTATCAAAAAATCATCAAAGTTTAAACAAAAGAACACAGAATAATGTAAGTATTATATGTAGAAATGTACATGTTTGCGAACACCAGAAGTTAGAACAACTTAATGCCAAGCATTTTCATCGCGCATATAGTCTACAACAGTGCAGTATGTTTTTGCTTTGGCTTAAAGTTTAAAATTTATTCAAGCTCAAATTTTGTATATCACTTGGGACTTCGTTGTAGCAGCGTATACGTTGGCATCTAAATGAAGATCTTACTAATTTTTGGAGCATAATCAGTAGCACAAACTTATCCTTATTTCTAGTACTTATTAATGATGTTAGTCACTATTTTTAATATAATTCTGAAAATGATTTCGTACATATATAAAGTTATCATATAAATATTTGAATGCTATCGATTCGATGCGTCATGATAACGATTGATACCTTAAGTTGTAAATTGCTCGAATAACTCTTTTTTGGAAAAGAAAAATGGTTTATATGACATTTCGGCATAACAAAATGAAATGATACTGACCATTTTATATACTGCGTATGCTGCTGAGCTGAGTTTATTAAAAGGAGTATATCAGGAGTTACAGTACAGACATACAGATACACAAATACATAGATAAACACGTTAAACTTATAAGACCTCTCCTTTTTGCGTCGAGGGGTTCGAGTAAGCCAGGGGTTCGAGGGGGGTTCCAGGTTAAGCGTTTCAACGCAAAATATGCTAAGCAGCGTTCAACAAACACTTGAGTTTTGCTTACCTAGAATATTATGCGGCTCTATCTTAATGTATAGTGACTGTTATTAGTTTGTATATAGGTACTGAAATATTTTATACACTCACACTATTTCTGTAGCTAGATAACCTATCAAAAATCAACACAACAATAACAATTTAAGTTAGGAACAGTAATTCCTAAACTTATTGGCCGGGCTGAAGTCAGTCACGAGCCGGTGCGCAGAATGCAAACTTAAGGTATCAGTTGGGTTATCAATAGAATTAAAATCTATTTAGGAACTTTGATCTAATACTATATTAACATCGAAGTCATATTTATTTATATTAATTTTCCATTCGATTGTATCATGCGCGAAATGGTGGTTGCGCCAACTTCAGGCCGGCCAATAAGTTTGGGGGCGTTCAAGTATTACGTAACGCAAATTTTGAAGATTTTTGGCTTATTCATCCACCATTGTACTTCTCATGCATTTTCCTATTTTAGCTTTTTTTTAAACTTATAATCTCTTTCAATAAAATAACACGTTTACTTTAAACTTTGGCTGCTTTGGCAATGCAATTAGAAACGGAAACATAACTGAAATTTAATAGTATTCTTAACAAAAACAAAAAAAATCATGTGTATTATTCTAACAAGCAGGTAGATATGTAAAAAAAACTATCCAATTGGATTATTGCACCTCTGTCCACGGGTTTGCCAGCCACTCAGACTCTTTCATGACTGGTATCTGGATTTTAATACCCTAGTTTTTTTTTATTTAAATAAAAAACAACGTTACGTAACGCGTTGTTCGAACCCCCCTCCCGCCCCTGTAACGCATCGTAACGTTTTACAAGACCCCCCTTCCCCCCAAATTGCGTTACGTAATACTTGAACGCCCCCTTTGGAGAGTACTATGCAACACTGTAATTTTATTTATTTTCTACTAAAACATAAACATAACATGCCTAGAATATCGTTCAACACGTTTGACGCAAATCTGAAATTGAAATTACAAACTACATTTTGCTATGCCAGTGTGCATTTCCGCGCCAATGATTTTAGATGTGGCGCGAAATCGTGCTCAATGCAATATGTGTTGCTTGCTGCATCATTTTCACGCTATCGCGAATTATGCATCTATTTAAAGTTTAATATATATTTTTACTAACTACTAGATTAGACTGGGTATCACAATAATTAATATTTGTCAATCGGTGTCAGTAAGATTATGGCTTGAAAAAATGGAGTGAGTTCAAAACAAAAATCGTCCAAGTGCGTATCGAGCCACGTGCGACGTAGGGTTCCGTAGTAGCCCGTTACAATATGCGGAAGAATTGAGCCAACAATCTTCCTGTGGATGTCGTAAGAGCTGACTACAGGAATCTAAGTAAAATCATCAGACATGCACGATTCAACGGCGATGGGCTCACCCCTTGTCACATTTCTGGGAGATCTAAAAGGTTAAATGTGGATATTGTGTGGAACACCCAAGCGCAAGCTTACGTTTCTTTATCGTTATTTGCTTTATGTTTGTTTGAGCGTCTCTGACCACCCCGTTTGGGAAAAGGTCGTGACATTAAATAAGTATGTTTGTTATGATTTCATTTTTCCATAATTTTACATCTTTTCGGGTACGTTTCAAACAAGTAACAATTTCATCCAAGTAATTTTTAAGGATTTTGTATTTTGTACAAAATTTTGCAAGTAGGTATATTTTATAAGTATGGCGACCATTGCTCTTAAACCAACAGATCTAACTTAGATCTAACAGTTTAGCTTGTTTAGTCATCATTTTATAGTAAAAAAGCGTGGGGTGCTTTTTAAAATATTATATAATGACTACTTTTAGCAATATCTGACAACAAAATATTTACAATAATTGACATCTAGCGCCCCACGCATTTTTACGATAAAATTATTTTTTTCTTAATGACTATTTTTTTTAACTTATAGATAATTATTTTGTACTTATTAGTTCAGCTAGTTACAAAGGCATGTTTTTAGCTTTTTAAACTATTATTTATTATATTTATTTTTAGCGCTAATTAATAAATGGGTATACCATACAAAATTACAGCTTTGTCTCTAAGCTAAACCGCGAACGGACGGACGAATATGGCGCAACTATTAGCGTTCTATGTTAGGGTTACGGAACCCTTAAAAGCCAGCCAAAATTGTCATATCTATTAAAGAGTATACAAACACCACGTATGGATGTATTTAAAAAAATCAATCTCCATGCCATACCTAGTTTTCGTTAATTTGTTGAAGTTATGTTTAAAAAAGCATACTAAATAACTCTTTATGCAATCTATGAAAGAATATACCAAGTTGATAGCTTGAAATTTCAGTAAACAACTGACATTTATACAGTCATCGTCAGAGACCGTAATATGAGGACTAATTGAACGGAAAGTGAGTTTGTGGAAGGTGGGAAACATGAAACGTTTAGTAGGAAACACGAGCGACGACGCGATTTGCAAACCGAGCCATTTCTGTAATCGTTAAACCAATCACAGCTGTTATTAGTTTGATAGAAATAGTGTTGTTCTCTGATAGAATAGAACATCAAATAAATAGATAGATTGGCAGTCTTTATTGCAAACCAAAAATAGGATATGTTGTTAGAAAGCTCGAATTTCCCAGCAGCAATTCTGTTCCTATCAGTTCGAATTAAAGGTACGCAACCCTGACGTACCGGAGCTATTTCTTCCAGTTCGGAAACGCAAAGTCCCTTTTCTTGCCATTGCCTTCCGTTCTTACCTACCTTGCCGTTTCAATGTACTCTCCCAATTTTCCCATTTTTCATTCCCAGTTTAATACGTCTCTGTCGATCCCTTCATGGGTACAGGCATGAGCGTATGTATGTGTATAAAATGTTGCTGTTAAGTCAAGTGAATACCGTTACGTACTTTGAAATGAAAATACGGAAGCCTTCTAGGATCACTTTGTTGTCCGTCCGTCCGTGGGTCTGTCTGTCTGTCAAGACCCTTTTTCTCAGAAACGGGTGGAGGTATCAAGCTGGAATTTATATCAAATACTCAGATCTACTGTCCCTTGGAGCTGTGAAAAAATCAAACTTCTAAGCCAACGCAATCAAAAGATACAGCCGTTTATGCCGCAAATTTTCGACACTCGCAAGGGATTCAAAACCTACAGGGTACTTCCCGAGAACTCAGAATCTTGAAATTTGGTATGAAGCAACGTCTTATAGCACAGATAAAGGAAAAATTGCGAAAATCGTAAATTTTTAGTTACATCAAATAAATATATTTTACGGAACCCTCGGTGCGCGAGTCCGACTCGCACTTGGCCGGTTTTTTTAAAAGGCACCTTTCGCGTTGAGAATTTTCCTGTGACGCGGGGCTTCACAAACATTCAAACAACGGACACAATGAACACCCAAACTCGGAACAACTATTTGTGGATCACACAATTATTTATATATATATAAATATTTGTAATATCATAAGGATAATATCATAAGGAATTTGAACGGCGATGTGACCAAGTCTTAAACTATTGCAGACTGATTTGCGCCATCCGGGCAGTCAAAGGTAGATACTTCACAACTGGTAAAAATCAAATCAATTAATCTCGAGGTTTATCCAGAATGTCTGAGTCGAGAGTCGCAAAAAAAACTATATCTCATAGACATCCCTTCTTAAGCAGATAATAAAATAATGAATGGGGTACCTACCCTTACAAAAAGATCCTGAAAACTTGATAGTTTTCATAATCTGTTTTACATCGTCTTCAATGATACTAATACGATTATTCTTTCACCCATTAGTTAAGATTACGAAGAAACTCAGTGAGCTACATTAATCAGCACACCTCGACGTAAAACCATTATAAATAAACATTAGTAAGGCAGGTCAGTGTCATGCTCGCCGTCAACCAGGAATAACGAACAGCTTCCTGTGCCTGCTATATTTAGAACAACTAATTTACCAAGCAAACTTACTGTTACTGTGCATTCAAGAATATTTGGGAAACAGGAGTTTTAACATTACAAAGGAAAGTCGTATAAACTAAGGGGAAAGTGTTTTATGGGTCTGTAAATTTAAAACATTTTTCTTGTGGTTTGAATCAAGCTTTTCGATAAAAATTTATTGTCTGTAAAGTCGGTTTACGGACGATAATTTTACGTGATAACGTCTTTTTTAAGGAAACAGTGGAAGAGAGATAGATACGTCACAAACCGAACGCTTAGCACAGAATACTTAATAGTACGCTTAGGCCGATCGTGCCTCTCGCTTGCACGCTCGGCTCATGCGGAACGTGACAATGAGTCATGCTTTTTCGTGCGTGCAGCCGGCCTTCATCGATTTATAAGACGTTATCACGTCAAAAATAAATAAAGGGAGAATAATAAAAATATACTTTTCAGTCCGCTATTAACAAGTCGTATCTTTTTTTATTGAAATCATTTATCAAAAATAGACTCGGGGATCGGTGCCAAAAACCCATATACCATAAGACCATAATATGTTGTTTCGAATTCAAAATTTGTAATGTGATGTAATTTGTCAGTCTGCTAACATGGTGGCCGCTTATTACCGGTGTCGTGATAAACACCTATATATCTACTCACAACATCTATTAGCTTAATGGCTGTAATATGTCTATATTGATCCTCTGTCTCGTTGGTTACTGTTGGGTTTCGAGGTCTCATTAATAAATTAAGGAAAGAATTGACTAAAAAAACTTTTTTTTCGCCTAATATGCATACCTATATTAGCCGCATGAGTGTTCTATTCGAAATTCGAAAAATAATCCTCGAGCCATGCGCCAACACATCTTCAAAGCACAGCTGGGTGCATCCGCAGAAAGCCTCAAACGGTATAAATACTATCATTTAATCGGTAATTATGTTTTTGAGCCGCTTAGCCCCGAACTTGCTAAGCGACTAATCGACACTTCTCGTGACCAGAAGGCGGCCGTTTTTCTTGAACAGAGAATTAGCATTGCAATGCTATAAGCCTTCTGGGAACGCTACCAGTAGGTGACGATGCCGAGGAGTTTTATGACACTTGTATGTCAATACTACGTACTTAACTGTATTCATCTTTTCTTCAAAATCAATGTTTGTTTGTTCGTATTTTATGCGCTGCCGCACTGCTCATCCAATCATCATGAAACTTTGCAAACACGTTGCCAGGAATACTGCAAAGGACATAGGGTACCTTTTATACAGTAAAATAATTCTGGAGGGATGAGAAAGTTACTTTTACGCGAGCGATAGAACTAAGAGAGAAATAACAATAATTATTTATGTTCAAAATGTTAGAAATGATAAAACATTTACTTCCTTTATTGGAACGAAGTTCTTTATTGCACCTTACAATTCAGACGCTCGGCGGATTAGGGCTAAACGGAAAAAGTGTTAGCGCAACGAAAAATGCTGACCGCGAGTTGATTTATTTTATTTACGCTATCTGTTGATTCTGCGCGATACTACTGTACTTCTGTACTTTGATATTGTTTTTTTTGTAAGTGTACTAATTATATCCATGTATACATAAAATTGCGCCATCTGTGAAAGTTGCCTAGTTCGGGCAACTATCACAGATGGCGCAATTTTAATTTCGATATTTTACGATATTTATTATATTTTGACACAACTACATAGTACATAGCTCAAGGAACTTCGTTCACCTCACCTCACGAGTTTTTTTAGCGTACTTAACTATCGTGAAAAATCTTAACATACATATGTAGTTTGTAACCCTTAATACGTAATTTGTAACATAAATAAAATTTATGTTTACCTAAAAAAATGTATACGAAGATTCATGCGAGTAACGTTCCCAATTACCTTCATCCGAGCAAACCTTTCATCTGATCCTTAGGGAGGCAAGTCGCTACCAAAAATAAATCGAATATATTGTAATGCCATTTAGTTATCTAATACTTCGATAGAAACCAATATATTTGTGCTATTCACGTCACGTAGGTACCGCCATGTGAGATGAACACGGAATACTAAGTGGCTCTCAAATGTACTTGTGTATTATGTTTGGTAGTAGATTGTTAACAGCTGCCGAATTTTTGTAGTGTATGGTTTAATTCGTTTTATTGGAGTAGGTATTGAGGATACTTGAGTTCTATAGGGTTGTGTGCTTACAAAATCTTCTCCATCTGGATTTGAAAACAGTAAATCCTTTTGGGTAGATTTAGAAGAAAACTCTACCTTGGTTTTGTACCAGTTGTCGAGTTTTCCAAAAAATTCTTCACAGGAGGTCCAGTTATGATCCCTAGAACCCAAAACAACCGCCAGTTATATATATATATATATATATATATATATATGTGTACGTATGTATGTACCTCAACTTTACCGGCACGATAGAGGTCGCAATTATGCACCGATTGCTTTCAAACTTGGACGAAAAATCAATAGGGCAAAAATGAAGGTTAAGTTCGTGAATGGGGGATATTCTACCAAATCTAGATTTTAGATTTTTTTAAATAATAAAAAGTCACGAAATCTACCTCTGCAGGCCTACTGCGGGCCTGAATTTTTTTTGTATGAGTTTGACTTGCACGGTAATACTTATTCATAAGTGTTAGGACTGTGGTTATACATTTATATTTATTACCAGATCCGTAATGCAAATGTAATAGGTTGAGGTTTTTCTCGTGGGAGAGCCATGCTTCGGCACGTATGGGCCGGCTCGACCGGAGTGATACCACGGCCTTACAGAGAACCGGCGCAATACTTTTGTTGTGTTTGGCCAAATGAGTGAGGCTACCGGAGGCCCTAAACCCTCCCCCCCCCCCTCACCGCTCCTTCCCCTACTCCCACCTTAAAGGCTGGTAACGCACTTGTGACTCTTGAGTTGCAGGTGAAGTTACTTACCGTCAGGTGACCCGTCTGCTCGTTTACCACATATCCCATAATAAAAAAAGGCGCAAAAAGTAGAAAAGGATTTCATTTGTTAGCGATCGATTTTTATTAGGAAAGTTACTAAACTCTTCTACTACTGAGTATGGGCCCATACTTAGTAGTAGAATCCTCTCAGTGTATAAGAGAGGGGTTAGGCTGTAAACCACCATTCCATATCCGTATGTACATATATCGTTGACTTCCAGCGCGATGTCTTTATTTCGCGTAACTAAATTTTGAATGTGACGTCACAGCCATGGATGTCGGCATCTCTTGGGCATGGAGGTCTTTTTCATTTAAATATAATGCATACTAATTTGTCTGTATTATACCAATTTTTGAAGTGAAACCTTCTTTAGCGGCGTTGTGTACTTTTTGGGATAGGTAAAAAATTTTAAACTCGTGTCAGGACACGCGACCTGATCAAAAATTTAAATAATATAACATTCGAAATTCAAACATTTATGAGCTGCCAGGAGCGCAGAACTTCCAGTGTACCCTATGTATACATTTAGATATGTTATTATCTACTTTTTATTTTTAACCTAATTATATATATACAGATATGTGTGTGTGTATGTATATGCAAATACATTGTGAAGTTATGTTTTCACTTCTGATGTGCAGTCCTACGACTGACTGTTTTCTTTTTTTGCTAATTTTAATATCAAAAAGTACTCGACATAAAGACGTCTTTACTAAAGGAATGACCGTTTTTATTAAATTTAATTTTACTTGCGTTATTTATACTTATTTCTTAAACTGTAAACTAATTTTAAGATCTCGTATCACTGGCCCGTACTCATTGTCTCCTGTACCACTTGCCCCGCGGCAATTTGGAAGGCCCACTGGCCCCGTCATCACAAATTATTTAAAGTAGAATGGTACCACATATTCACAGTAGATATTTGTTAAACTATAAATAGCTAACTATCAATTTACTTTTCTACCAAAAATCTTAAAATATCTTTATTCCACAGCGGCGTCTTACTCAAAAATACAGCATCGCAGTCGGAGTCCCAACCCTGGTTATCCGAGGCCGTCACGTCCGAGACCAGCTTCTTGATGACGCCTTGGGAGAGAAGTTCCCCTGGCCTGCACCTCCTCTACACGAAGTCCTGAGAGGTGTACAACTGGAGGGCGATGGAGAGAGTAGAGTCTATGAGGAACTGCCAGCTGATGCTGTCAGGGTGTTCTATTTTGCTGCTCATTGGGTGAGTGTAGATCATTATTGTAATGAGTAACAGATAAAGCAGACATTTTATTAAGCACTACTTATTTATTAGTTTTCTAACTGCCCAAGACCGGGATAGTTGGCGCTCCTTGGGGGAAGACTTCGTGCAGCAGTGGACGGCGATAGGCTGATACTGATGATGATGACACTAGTTATTTAACGACAACCTCCATGACGGGGCGGTAGTGCATTCGATTGCGCCAGAGGTCGCAAGTTCGATTACCGCTCAGTGGAAATATTTGTATGCCTGAATATGTCTATTTGTATTGGTCTGGGTGTTTTTATCTATACTAATATAATAAAGCTGAAGTGTTTTTTGTTTGTTTGTTAAAATGCGGTTATCTCTGGAACTATCAGTCAGATTTGAATAATTATTTTTGTATTGGATAGAGTATTCATTGAGGAAAGTTAAATGCTGTGTAACATCACGCTACGACCCTTAGGCACGGAGCAGTAACCATAAACGCAGGTGAAACTGCGGCGCACGGCTAGTGTATAATATGTATGTGTTTATAAAAAAAATGTTTCCAAGTATGTTTATCCGTTTTCTAGATCCCATGACACAAGCTATGCTAAGGTGGGTCTAGACGGCGTTCTTTAATAGGTTGTACCTCACTTAACCTAAAGACGCTAAAACAACACCCATAGCACCAATAGAGAAAAATTTACATAAAAAAAGCAGCCAAGTTGATTTAAATTGAACTTCACTCTTTTTTGAAGTCGGTTAAAAATAAGTTACAGTTTTTTTATTTAGTGGCAACTCACATGCAGTAGTAAAATCTTACAACAGCTTCTGCTGTCTCTGTCCGTGGCCGGACGTATCAATTCTGCTCAGTTATGGCAATTAGAGAATCAACGTAGTTACACAATTAGAACTTGTAGAGTATTACAACTATTGCAGGCACACAATATTACTACGTACATAATACTGCTTATTTAAAATGGATGGAACCCTGTCCTTAGAAAATGTTATTGTACCTACAATATATTTACCTATACAATATGGTCTGCTGTCAAAATATTATCAGTGTTTGTTGTTCAAACACCGGTGTTCCTACTCAATTACTCAAACTCACTTGGTTAAACATCAAAAACTGTACGTTCGCTACAAATCATTAACTTTTAATTTAATGTTTGGTATCAAAATAAATAAAAACTGTCAGCCGTATTACTGCACATTAGAACTCAAAAGTGAAAACACACACACATCTGTATATTGTTGGGACTACGCGCGCCCGCTTGCAACCTTCATGGATTGACGAATAAATACTATTTGGTCGCGCGAAAGTCTGCTGGCGACTTCATACTCTTAATTCGTATTTGAATAATTAATCTAGTGAATGGAACAATGAAAAAACAAGAGGACTCCAGATATAGTATATTATCTATGGACTCCAGTTTGAGAAGCCTGCGAGCATGGTGGTCTGCGCTGTCACGCAGTGCTTCAAGATATATTAATTATCTAAAGTGTTGTTATAAGTTATCTGATTATTTGTCTTTATTGTATTTTAAAGGTTTCAGTAAAAAACTAAGTTGCTTTGTATAATCTTTTTATTCTTTCTCCCTAGAACCAGATCTGTCTTTCTCTGCACCTGCTCTATCAAAGAGTTATGACAATATGTATCTGAGCGTGACAATAAATTAGCGCTTTTATTTTATAATGAATATTAACTTATTAAAAAAACTAAAACCTCACCTTCATAAATAAGGTAACCTTATTCAGATTTCTGTGGTTTCCACCATTTTTCCACCAATTTCTGTGGTGGAAACACTGAGCTGAAATCAATATGCCCGATACAGGCTGAAATTAATTTATGTGCTTTAGGTATCACGATAGTCGTTGTATAAAAAATAAAACAAGCGCTGCTGATATTTTTGAAGTGAAAACTTCTTTAGACACGTTGGGCACTTTTGGTATGGAGAAAAAGCACTGAATTCGCGTGTTCGTAACGCTCAGATACGTATACCTTTACAGATGTGTGTGTATATGTGTTATATATATATATATATATATATATATATATATATATATATATATGTATGTAAGGCATGTTTCACTGACGTGCAGTCCAGTCCTACGACAGACAGTTTTTGAAGTGAAAACTTCTTTAAGCACGTTTGTGTACTTTTGCTGTGGGGAAAAAAGCACTGAACTCGTGACCGTCACGCTAATATTACATATATAGATCCACTAGAGGGCGCTAATCTAAACATTGAGTTCAGTGAGCTCCTTATAATTAATGTCACCAACCTGCTAATGTGACGTTTTAAGTTCGTCGTTTCGTTTAAGTTTTCGCTTCTGTCGGCAGTCCCATGACTGCCAATTTTTTTAACCAGTGTCTTCATTTGTCGTAGTGTCCTCCTTGCCGTTCATTTTCTCCGGGCCTCTGCTCTGCGCTCGCAGCGGTTCGCAAGCGCCGTGCTAAGTACTCCAATACGCAACTCATACTCGTTTCTAGTGACAGGTAAGATTAACATAGATTTCATTAAGGGCAAATTGAACAGCCTCTAGTACTACAAGCTTTGTGGGTGTATATTTTGATAGATCAAACTTTAACTTTTGCAACAAGTTATTAATTTTTCATTAAGTATTTTTCGCATAGAATCTTTTTGAGTTTAAAAATAGAAAAAAAAATGTTTTTATGCCCGCGAGTGACAGTGCCGTCACTGACACTGAGAGGTGTGGATGCGTTCATAGAGAATGTATGAAAGAATAATTATTACGGTGGCGGTACTTTGCCGGTGACTGCACTGATATGTGCGAATCGGCCTTTAAAATCCATATTTCGAAGTTTCAATGGAAACGGAAAATTCTATGATGAACTAATAATTTGTCATAGTTAAATAAGTTCTTTCTTAAAATAATTTCGACAAGCGGGCGACCACTAATACTTATGTATAAAAATAGACATTATATCTCATACTACATGCAGAATGCATGATAGCTGTTAATCACAAGATACACATATCAAGAATTAGTCTAGAAGAATAAGAGCGGCGCGGCGGCGCCCGGCGGCTTATCAGTCTAATAAATTGAGATGTGAAGATAAGTCTCGACAAACGTATTTAAGTATATTAATATTTTTGAGAAGTTGCCTTTATATTTGCCGGCTCGAAGGACCAATTTGTAACCCTGGCGATGAGGTCAACAACTTAAAGATTTTAATATAGAACAAAAATTATAACAGTTAGTGACCTAATGACCGCGGTGCACGTTTAGTGGAACCTGTGTCTTTACCCGATTCAGTTAGATCACGAACTGCCTAATGACTCGTACGGATTTGCTGACGCTTGCTTGTTCGGGCATTTCACCGTACACGACTATTGTACGAGTTTATCATTTATACTATACTATTGTTACTGCTTCGAGGATTACGTACGATTCTAATAGCTTTGTAATTTTTTTCGTTCATCTATTTATTGCTTACACTCCGAAATCCGCAAAAGCAATATCTTTTTCTCTTCCACTGCCTTCAAGGACGAGATTATAACACAATGCTGAGAGTCCACCATTTTGTAGGACATGGCGTACAATACAACCCTTTTCAATATATATGCTTATATTAGACAGTAAAGCATTAATTATGTTTAATTTTTTAACCTATTTATTAAACGTGATCCATTGCTACGTCGGCTACGTCAACATGCCACGTCATACCACAGATTATGTCACCCTCAGCCTTGATCGTTTGCGTGTTGTATGACAACTAGTCTTTTAGACGTAATATTTGTACAATTTTTTTAAGTATTCCGTATTGTCTGTAAAATACCTAAGTTGTATGCCTAGTTGTATGAAATAAACTTAAATTCTTTCTTTCTTCTTATCTTCTTTCTTATCTTTTCTTGCAGTATACTAGTATATTTTTCCACCTTTTAACCCTAAAGAGCCCGGTTTGGTTTGGCATTGGGTTTGCCCCTATTTCGTGAATGGTACTAAATCATAGTTGGCAAAATATGGGTGTAAAGTATGCCTCTGCCTGCCTCTTCGGGGATACAAGCGTGAGCGTATGTACGTGTATGTATTATTAAAAATATACTTTAGATTTCTACTTCTTGTATTTCCGGATGACAGAGTACTTTGAACTTTCATATCGCAACAACATTGCAACCTATCCTAATTTAAAAAAAAGTGTGTGTGTGAAATTCACACACGGCAGAATTTAAACTTCAGAAAAGTAACTTACGAGAGAATGAAAAATAAAAAGTAAAATCAACACAAATAATTTACTAATGTAATTAAAATTAATTTTAGATAATTTACATAAAAGTTATTGGTCAAATTAACACAGATGTGTTAAATAATTAACATAAAGTTGTTAACCAAAGAATTTTATTACGTAAATGCACAAAAATGACACCACGTTGATATTGACGCATTTTCTGAAGGCTTCGTAGTACGCAGGCGCAAAGACAAACATTACACTTCAAACAATTAAATATAAATCATAGGCTAGTGGTACGAGGGCTTTCATACGAATAAATTATTTCTATACTTCATATTTCTATATTCACGAACAGAGAGAAAAAGATGAAACGAACAAATCAAACAAAAACAGCTGAAGCACTCAGCGCTCCGTGGTTTGCAAGTTTCTCTTTATAAAAGACTCGAAATAATAGCAAAGTTCATTTTCCCTTCTTTGAATTGAAATAGTTTAATTATTTACTATTATACAACTGGCTCGTTGGAGGGGGCCTTAGTCCAGGAGTGGGTGGCGATAGGCTGGTAATAAAATTGTTTTTATTAATAAAATATTCAGTTCTTCATGAAGTCTGGGTGGATAAAAATTAAACTGTGTTTATTTAAGGGTGTAATCGGTACAGTAACATCACCACTCAGATCATAGAAAAATTGTTTCACGCCTTAACTAATCAACCGACGTCCTGAAATCTAGACACGCGGAAGCGTGTCAAGCCAAGTTCAAGAAAAATGAACTGACGACGCAGCAGCCGTGTGTTATATTACACGAACCATTTGGAGTCACTTTTGACCGATTAATAACTCATAATCTATTTAATATAAATACTTGAATTTCTGTTTATTTGTTAAAACCCCCTAGATCAACTAGAACCCCATATTTCATAAATACAGTTTAAACAGTCATTGGGATATTATCGTTTAAAAATCGGCATTTTTATCACTGACTGACTGACATATGGATTAAAAACCTAACCCACTTCCCAATGACCTAGAAAGTTGCAATTTGGCGTCTAGCTAGGTAACCGTGTAACCGCAAAGGAAAAAATCAGAAAACAGTGAATTTTTACTTATTTTAACTTTTAACAGACACTTTGAAAATGTACAGAATCACTACCAAAATGTAGGTTACGTAAGGAAAGATTTATCAATTAATGGGCAATGCGCTCTAATATTTCTGATGTTCAAGAAAATGTACAAAATAGCACAAAAAAGAAAACTATACAACGTAAACGCAGGAAAAATGAATGAATGAATGAATAGAAAAATTATTTTACGTTCTTCATTTATCGAGAAAGGCTATAGGCTATATAACATCACGCAACGACCAATAGAAACGGAGCATCAATGAAAAATGTAGCAAAAACGGGAAAAATTTACAAACGCAGACGAGGTTGCGCGAGTTAGCTCATAATATATTACGAGTACATTTCAATACTTTGGTAACATCATAAATTATAGTTATATAATTGTGTTATCTGTGATTGTAGGTACAGAAATTTATTTCATCAGTAAATTTAGTACTTACTATAATTATTGGATACTAAAGATTAAATAAAAAGAATCTGCCGATGCCAGTTATTTTATAAAAAATCCCTTTTGACCATTAATTTCAACGACCAAATCAATATAATATGGCATCCGTCTGAACATGTCTAGACATTCAATCAATATTTCAAACAGAACACATTCGTATCTATAGTCTGTACAAATAAACTCTTTATTTACCTGCACCGCGTGCAGCGCAACCAATAGTTTTATGAAAACAATGTATTACGGAGTTATTTCTTATAATAATATATCTATTACAATATAGCAAAGCTATATGTCTATATATTAACAGCTAATAACGAAAAAAATGTATGTATATGAAATACTCTGCTACCCGTGCGAAGCCGTGGCGGTTTGCTAGTCACTACATATTATAAAACAAATCTCGTCTGTCTGTCTGTCTGTTCGTGATAAGTTGAAAAACTACTGAACGGATTTCAATAATAGACAGAGTTATTCATGAGGAAGGTTTAGGTATATACACAGCTAAAAAGCCTTTTCCAATACCCTTACTTAACATCTACCAAAAAGATCTATAATGAAACCAATATTATGACTATAAACCAACTATATATTTATAAGACATGTATTACTATTCGAAAAACAATCCACACCAACATCCATACAAATTTATCTTTTATAAAGAAATCACAAATTACTAAAGATCCGAACAAATTATGGTAAAAAAAGTATCTTATTTGAAGGAGCGCAACTTTACAATAAACTACCCTCTAAAACAAAAAATGTGAACTCATTTAACGTATTTAAAGCCAAGCTAGCACAGCACATTTTACAAAACGTCTCCTGAAAGAAAATGCGTTAAGTGGGTGTAAATTGGACTCATTATTGCATTGTATAGCGTCTATTCTGAGTACCTTAAATGTGATCTACTGTTCTCATGTAAGTGACTTTGTCTTTATGAGAATAAATTCTCTAAACATATACAATTTGTTAAAATTTTGTGTAAATTGATTGAAATATGATGATGATTGTTGAAGATGTCTCTGCTACTCCTGCGAAGCCGGGGCGGGGTGCTAGTAAATTATAAACGTAAACAATATATTAGACATCAGGAAATATGACTTAAGAAAATTTTACAATATGAAAACTAATGGGATCATATTAAAAGGCCATTATACCTGAAAAATGTCCTTATGTACTGGTCCCACTACAAGTAATAAAATCCAGGATTCATTATTTTGTATTCAAAATTCTTTGTACGCATTTTTAAGAAAATTTCACGAACGGACGCACGTTATTTTTCCAATATTTAAAGTTTATGTATAGAAGAAGTGCAGAAAGCTAAACCTGTTAAGTTCTAAAACGTTCAAGAGTAGAGTGAATAGGTTTTTCTGGGGTAGGCGTGTACCATCTTCATCTTCATCGTCACTTTCCATCAGGTGAGTTGGAAGACAAAGGCCCATACCATTACACAATAAAAGAACATCAAGCTACAAGTGTCCAGTATATTGTTATGTGTAATGTATATGTATGTTGATATGTCATGGTATGGGATGCTATGCAATGACAGTTCAAGTTAAACTGGTCAATGAAATAAAACAAAACATTTAAAACTGAATGAATTATTCGCAATTCGACATCCAAGCGATCCCTAGTATAATTAAAAGGCCCAAGTCACAGCATTATCGATTTTTGTCTTTTGCCCTTACCCCTTAGTTTAATTACCTTTTTTTTTGTTTTTTCTGCGTGTAGAAATCCCCTCGGGCTGTCACCCCAACGGGGTTTTCGGTGGGGTGGTGTGTCGGAATCAAACCGACTAAAACCACACGGTATGCCATCCTGCGCCTAAAATAGGAGGGATCCGGGAACAGCTTTAGTAAGACATCCGGACCCCTCCTAGCGCCTGCCCGCAAAAGCGCGGGCACCACCTTCGGGTAAAGACCTCTCTATTAGGCGGCGTCCAGGTACACGCGGACGCCGCCTCCCCGCAGCTGGCCACTATAGCGAGCCAGCCGCGAGGAGACCATATTTCGTGTTCATATATTAGTTTAATTACCTTAACTTAACCTTAATAACTCTGTACATGAGTACTCGTACAATCAATAATATCATCAATAAAATATTAATTCAAAATGTTTAATTTTGTAGAATTACGCATTGAACACAATAGATGTTACATATAGTTACATATAAAACTAGCTATTTCCCGCGGCCTCGCGTGAATGTAGAGAATTCCAGTGAATGTGTGATGCAGTGATTCAGGTCCGAAAAAAGTATTGTTGCCGAGGGATTTTGGGAACAGAACTTTTTTTTTGGATCAAAGGTACCCTATGACCTATACCACAGATAAGATAATAGTTAGTTCGTCCTATACAACACGTCCTGAACAATAGGTACTATTTAGGCTGCAGTAAAATATTATATTAACTAGGTGTTACTTTTTGTCTAAAGCCTTTAAAGAATACAATAGATAATTTCTGCCCTGCGCACGAAACAAAATGGATTCCATATTTTGAAACAAATAAGACGTTTTACCATGCTGAATAATAAACACTCATCGTGAATACTCCCGACTTAGACGAAGCTAGGGTTGTCACCTTCTTGGCAGACACAATAATATAATTTGAAATGTGAAGCTAAAATATTTTAGGACGGGTCTTCTCACAATAAGGAAGTCTGAATTATGTTTTCCTTAAGGACAGTAATACAATTATAGAAAGAGAGAACATCTGAATGTAACCCTTCTATATTATTTACTAGCAACCCGCCCCGGCTTCGCACGGGTAGTAGAGACATCTTCAACAATCATCATCATATTTCAACCAATTTACACAAAACCTTAACAAATTATATACCTAAACCTTCCTCATGAATCGCTCTATCTATTGGCGAAAACCGCATGACAATCCGTTCAGTAGTTTTTGAGTTTATCGCGAACAAACAGACAGACAGACAGACACGGTGGGGGACTTTGTTTCATAATATGTATAAGTAGTGATTAGATGTCCAATGTAGTCGTTTACAAAAAGACATACTTCTTTTGTAATCAGTTAATATTGTTAAATAATTCTCACCATTAAACTATGTCCTTTAGTTAACTATGAGAAGAGATTAGAAAACAATGCATACACATGATATATTAATTTTAAACAGTAGTGCGTTTTGTAGGTGTAATAATTGGTACTGTAATAATAATTCGTGTATTCAGTTTGTAGCTTATTAAACAGTTCAAATAAAACAAATTAAAACGATCTGTCTATTCTATCTTCACACAATTAGCACTAAATTAAAAACACTAGAAAATAATAATTGCTATGCTCGTTTGCAAATTTACAGGTAAAAGTAAATAATAAATTACAACAATACCATGGATAAAAAATAAAAAACCTCGTAAAGACCAGGAAAATAAAAAACCTCGTATTTTGCGGAAAACAAATAGAACTAATTTATTTTAATGGCAAGAGAAACGTTAAAACGTGAAACGTCATTAACATATTATTATTGTTTATTGTTGATTGCTGTCAAAGTATAAGCGTGATTTATTATTGAGTTTTTTATTTATTAAAATACCAAATAACTATTCATTATCGTGGTCGTAGAAAAAAGTGATATACAATGTAATTAAATATTTGTCGGAAAGA
The DNA here is from genome assembly GCA_963859945.1 of Euplagia quadripunctaria. NCBI lineage: Eukaryota > Metazoa > Arthropoda > Insecta > Lepidoptera > Erebidae > Euplagia > Euplagia quadripunctaria. The sequence continues at coordinate 18,653,054 of OY982579.1, read as the reverse complement.
AAGATTGGACCATATTTCTCAAAATAATATTATAGATTTAGTAGTCAAAATGACTGATAGGTACATCATATAACATGTAAAATGAAAATTGACTATTGGCCTCAATATCATTGTAACTTGAACCCAATACATATATTTTGATGCGTTTTGGGGTATAGTAAAATAATAGTAAAAGATCTCGATAATATTACCTTCCTTAAACATACACCTAAGGTGGTGTTGCGGCAAATATTAGACATTTCAATTTAAAAAAAATCATTATCGGTACATTTTATCTTTTAATTATTGAATGTTACGCTTATTTCGTAGGAAAATTCTTAAAACATGGAACAGCTTCTCCTGGAAGAAAATTACAGAAACAGAGGGGTCCTATGGGGAGTAGGGCCTATGGTTGAAACGGATACAGTAAAAAAATAATTAATGTTTTTGGAGGTGAAAAGGATTCATCAAGTAATGACAGTGACAATGAGTCTGATATATTTGTAATCTAATATTTGGTGCATTGTAAAAACAAAGTCGATGAAAATTTCAAATGAAGTTGAAAATTTCGATTTCTAAATCGAGTTTATATAAATAGACCTTCATTGAATAAGTCAAAAAACGAAATTGTTCTTGTATGAATTTCCAATATTTTATCATAGTTACATTAATTCGTAAGGTTATGCTAATTGTTTACCTCGAGAAAAGGAGGGGGTGTTATAAGTTTAACGTGTTTATCTGTGTATGTGTGTGTCTGTGTATCTGTGTGTACACACATATATATAGAGGACCTATGTGTCCTAAACGTTTGCCAATTCATATGGGCATGACTGGACTGGACTTAGTGTTGCAATAAAATCGCAATTGAGGCGCCCCAAGTATTTTTGTTTCCTGGACAGGTTACAACTGTTTTTATTAATAAAAACTTGGTTATCGCTTTACTAAGACCACTCAAGGTCATAAATTATTTTAAAAAATTATCAACATTGACAGTGTAAAATTTTCAGATGTTTGAAATGGAATGTCGACCCTGTACGGTACAAGGGAGTGTCGTTATAGCAAATTGAATTCATTTCCTCAAAGCTCCTGGTGCGCGGCGAATAAACGATCGATCCAGAATTTTTGTACAAACTTCTATCAAACGCTTCGCAAATTGATTAAGTTGCCAACTTTAGCGAATGTTAAAAGGTTTTATTACTTTTTTGCGGAATGCATCAAAAGACTGTCTGCTTCAGATGTTATATATGAAAAATATTCGGGTTGAGCTGATTAAAGAAATATCTCAGAATAAGCATGTGGGTGACATAATGAAAGATTTCCCAGATAAAGAGACAGCCCAACTTCGATTTTGCATAGTATATTACAATCATCTTTGAGACACCAACCTACCAACTAGAACCTCTGGACTCCGTTAACCGAAGAGCCTGTAAGTTTAATAATGACGATGTTGTCACGAATAGGGACCCTACTCTTGAGCATCGTCGTAAAGTCGGCTAATCGGTTTTTATAGGATTCACTTTGGTGAATGTGCGAAAACTCTCTTCGAGTTAATTGAACCCTCACTATTCCTTTATCGGACTATAATCCTGGAACCTTCAAAAGTAGAGAAAAATGGTATCTAAATTTAAATTAAAAATATAAATTCTTTGCCTTCATCGTCACTTTCCATCAGGTGAGTTTGAAGACAAACGTCTACTGCTTTACTAAATCAAAAAAAAGATAAGTAATCTAACTTACAAATTAAGAAATTCATAGACTTAGTTGAATTACAAGATAGATTTAGATTAAAACCAGGCTCGCAATAATTTTAGCATTTAAAAAGAAACACAAATACTTCGTAGCCGCTCTTTTCAATAGTCATTTTGTACAATGGATATGGGGATAAATGTATTGTTTGCAACAATACACCGAAAGCGAAAGTACCTAAGCGTACAGACAGAAAATAACTAAATGGAATCCCACAGTTGCAAAGTTAGTAAAAACTAGATTAAATTATTAAAAAAAGGAAACCTGTCCAACTATTATTAAACTAATACTTGTAAATAATTAAATTTCTGGCATTATATTTAATTGTAAAACTATGTATTTAAACGGGAATTAACGCGATCACGAAAAGGTATTACATACCTCTGAATTGCCTGACGTTTCGACCAGGTTGCACTGGCCATGGTCACAGGCTGACTGGCTCAGCGGTGCACGCCCTCCGTCGTCGAGATCGTGAGGCAGAAGGTTCTTCATCTTCACGAAGGAACGCGAAAGTTTAAAAGTTAGTAATTGTAAAACGTTAATAAAAAACTTTTAAAACACAAAAGTTCGTCGGTACGGTTACTAACACATATATTTGCAACCAGAACCGTACCTAAATACTTTTTGCCCACCTCAACTTCGAAACTGCCAAACTCACAATAACAAACAAACTAACTTTACTTTTAACAACACAGTTGGAAAGCTCCAACTGTGTTGTTAAAAGTAATGCTTATTTTAGTTTTCACGTCACTGTGCACAGGCAATGGGGAATATCTAAATTACTTAAACATAATGGTTAGACAGGTCAGTATTAACTAGATTTGTTCCTCAAAGATTTTCATTGAAGACCTACTCCTGAACTTCGATGCCCATGAGACATACATCGAGAAAAAACGGAAAACGGTAAGATAACGGTAGCCCATGGAGGTTTGAAATATTGTTTGTAAAACTTATGCGTCGAGCAACTTCAACTGACAGAACAATTAGATTTGAAGCAGACAGAAAAAACTTATTAAAACTTCTGTCTTGTGTAGAATAGAAATACTTCAAAGCACTGTGTACTCGACGGTCGCTTATTTGTCGATTCACTAGTCTAAACTATAATAAATTTATATTTTAATCGCTTGATATGAAATTAGTTTATCATGAATTAATACAAACCATTAAACGACTCTTTTACAAATCAATAGTTTATAAAAAGAAGAAAAATGTTCTAGAAGAAAGCATTTATAGATAATCAAGGAAGGTACAGGGTGTAACAGGGTCTCTGTAGACTACTGTTACCGCTTATCTACTCTTACAGCGAGATATGTGCTTTCAGAAATCTGTGAAGGGTTAACTTCCATAATATTTATTTTCATGAAATCTTTGTACATCAAACTATCTTTGCTATATCTTCACTGAAATATTGAGAGTACTCGTGTTGTTTTGTGACCTTCCACGCTGATCTATATACTCTAGGTATATACACTAAGTTTACACACTACTGTCAATTAGATGCATATATCTGGTCAGCAAAGTAGATTTCCTACCTACATGCCTAGTCTCAGATAAGATAATAGTTACTTCGTAATGTTCTAACTTGATAATACCCAAATGGTGCTTCAATGTCTTCATCACACACCATTGAAATAAAGGTAATCAAATAGTCATATAAATACATACTTTTGATGGCTGAAGAAAAAACTGATCGCTCTTTAACGGCTGTTACAGAAAGGCAAACCATAAATCGAAGAGAATAGCCCCATTAGCTAACTAATCTAATCTAGTTTAGGTCGCAAAGTGTTCACGAGGTTTTACATGGGAACTTTGCATGGCTGTGAAGTTTTGCGTGACAGACAACTTCACCAATGCTCAGAAATAGGCCCATTTGACGGATTTTTGTTTCAAATTACATACTGAAACGAGAAATCTTTTGGATACCACCGGTTAAACTGGTCACTTTCCTAACAGCCTGATTCGGCAATGTGATTTGTAAAGATGTGTGATTTTTGTTCCCCAAAATTACAAAAATAATCACTGAGCTGGAACATTTCGTGCGAATATCTGATCGGAGTGGAAAAAGTTTACGTGAACTTTAACATTGTAGCTTATGTTAATTATTCTTAACTAAGGATATAACCTAGGTGCTCAAGTAAGAATTTATAATATTTCAAATGTCTGGTGTGGTCATTTTATTTCCTAGTAGGAATAGCATTTACCAACTGAGAAAGTGAGAAGTAAAATGGAAATGTATACTAAAACACAAGAAAACTGCTGGATAATTAAAAAATAAAGATATAGGTACTTAATATGTAATGATAAAATAATGATTGAGCTGCAAATTAATTATGCTTAAGCATCATTAATTTGCAGCTCAATCATTCACAATGTTCATTTCACAATGTTCGTCCGGAAATCGTTAATCGTCAATTAAAATCGAACAGATTCGACACGCAGACTCAAAGCGCTCAAAACAAAGCTCCGATGCCAAATTAAAAATCCCCTACCATCATCACAACAGATCCCCTTTCAGAATTCGTCCACACAAAGTATTATAGGACGAAAATTAAAATCAAAGTTCTTTGATTGAAAGCAGCTGCGTCACATAAAATGTTACGTGCATGTGAAAGGTAAAACTATCGAAAGTTGAGCCTCATTAATATCTTCAAAGGATTTTGCTCCCGTCTTGATTGCGGCACATTCAAAGCTTTGATGCTATACTATGAATACTGCATATTCGTACCGTGAGTCCGTGACGTCATTATGCATGTTTGCAAAAATGTTATACATTGGATAAAGTAATTATTGCATGATAAAAATGAGTTAAGAATTATATAATAAAAATTAAGTTAATAATTTATGTAACTTAATATTGTAAAACGAATTATTTTATATTCAATTGTTATTCCATTGTATCATGAATTTTATGTGCATGTGTGCATCTAATATTTTGCAATGTTAAGTTGGTAGTAGAATAAAGGATTTTTTTATTTATGAAGTGCTGTACGCTCTACAGACATAACAGTTTTGATCTCCGAGTTTCTCAAAATGACAATTTTCTACAATATGCAACAGCTTGCATTTATTAAAGCGGGAATACTACCTTTTGCAAAACTAGTTAAATACTCTCATTTCACAAGTATCGGGCACTTTATTTTTTTTAAGCAAAACCTTCAACTATACCGATGTGTGTGTATATATATATGTAAGTTATATTTTTGAAGTGAAAACTTCTTTAGGCGTTGGGCACTAATGGTATGGAGAAAAAACACTAAACTCGCGTGACTGTCACGCTCAGATCATATATTTTGCGCTTAACCCTAAAACTTTTTCCAAAATAAAAGTAGCCTAAGTTACTCCTTAAAACACCAGTCATCTGCCAGTGATAATTCCGTGGAAATCGGTCCACTCGTTCCGGAGATTAGCCGGAGCAAACAGACAGACAAATAATTTTAAAAACTGATTTTTAGGCATAGGTATCGTGCAAATAATTGAATGAGTTTAAAAAAAACTATTATTTTGACGTTACAAACAATTATATTTATTTGTATTGATAGACGAAGACAAAACAGTTCAATACCTTTTTTTTCGCTCTTGGTCAACTGATTTTATTTGAGCTTTAACGACGCTTAGCTTCATTGTTATCAACAGTGGTAGATTTACCAGTAGGCTGAGTAGGCTGAAGCCTAGGGCGGCAGATTTTAGAGGCGGCAAATTTGGGGCCAACATTATTTTTTATGTCTTGTCCTGGGGTATCGAGCTAGACAGACCGACCGGTAGGGGCGGCAAAATTTTAATAGTCTACTGGCGGCAAATTGTAATTCTGCCGCTGATTATCAATAATTTAATAAACTGTAGTCGAATTTCGACTTTAAGCGACTACTAGGTATTATAGGTAGATAAAAAGAGTGGTTAGTCTCACTTACGAAGTAACTATTATCTTATCTGTGGCCTCACTCACTAGGTAGGTAGGCTAAGTACGTCGACACTAAACCAGACGAGCTCCTCTGTGCCCATTGCGACGTGAAGCATTCAAAACGCGCGGCTTTGATCTTGTCCTTTAGTGTAGTGTCCGTGTGTTGTTTTTTTGCGGAGAGAGGAATATACGTATAAAGTCATAAAACGGCTCAAGTACATCGAGATGTTAATAATGTCTTTCTACAGAAATAGGGTTACAAACTACTGCCTACGAGTTCGTTCACGTATAAACTTTAAGACTTGTACAGTTCTAATTTCTTTTGAAGTGAAAACTTCTTTGGGCACTTTTGCTTTTAGGGAAAAAGCACTGAACTCGTGACCGTCACGCTAATAATACATATTGTTGTACCTGGACTCCACGCGTCATCTTGCAACCTTCGTGGATTGATGATTAAACTTCTTTGACGCGAGAAGTCTTACTGGCAACTTCGTGCTCAAGATTCGAATAAGTCGTATTTGAAAGAGTTCAGAGAATGGAACGATGAAACAAGAGACTCTCATCGGCCAAGCCGTGAGAGACAGTTGTCCGTGCTGACACAGGGAGCCTCAAGATATATTAATTGTTTGATTATGTTATTGCGAGTTACATTATTAATATCATTGTAAAACTTTAAAGGTTTCAGTACAAACCTAAGTTGCTCCGCGTAATCTTTTATTCCTCCTTCCCTAGAAATTAGATCCTTCTTTCCTGGTACGGCTCATCCTCTGAGTCACAGCAATATATAGATCCACTAGAGGGCGCTAATCTAAATATTGAGTCCTGTCAGCTCCTTATTAATTAATGTCACCAACCTGCTAATGTGACGTATTAAGTTCGTCGTTTCGTTTAAGTTTTCATTTCTGTCGGCAGTCCCATGGCTGCCTATTTATTTTTTGTTTTAATTAAAAAAAAAAATTTAGTATCCAATTCAAATTTGGAATGTTTTATGCCAAATTTGAATTTGAGATTAAAACTTTTCAGATCTTGAGTAGCATTGTTGCAGAAACAATACCTATGAATAAGAATTATTGTGTTTTATTCGAAGGTAAATACGAATGTTTGCAACAACTTACTTAGTTGATGGTAGGGTAAAAAAGGGAACGTCAAGTGTCAAGAGTCTGGACAAACCTTTTATATTTACGTAGTTACATACCTACATAATAAATTGGGACTAAGCGTAGCTACCAGGGGTAAATAGCCGAGACATACAGTCCGTTAGTGGTCCCTTTAGGAAAGTTTTTTTATGATATAAGGGACAAACGAGCAGACGGGTCACCTGATGGTAAATAACTACCGCCGTCCATGGGCATCTGCAACTTAAGAGTCACAAGTGCGTTGCCGCCGTTTAAGGTGGGAGTAGTGGAAGGAGGGATGGGTGGAGGGAAGGGTCAGGGTCTCCGGTAACCTCACTCACTCGGCGAAAAGCAATGCAAACATTGCGTCACTGCCGATTTTCTGTCAGGCCGTGGTATCACTCCGGTCGAGCCGGCCCATACGTGGCGAAGCATGGCTCTCCTAAGATAAAATAAAATTTTAAAGTTTAAAGCAGTTAAACCATGGTTTATATCCCACTAGGAACCCGCCCCGGCTTCGCACGGGTACAAAGTATATACCAAAACCTTCCTCATGAATCACTCTGTCTATTAGTGAAAACCGCATGAAAATCCGTTCAGTAGTTTTTCAGAATATGTAGTGACAATTGTTATTTTCTTCGCTAGAGAACTCCGATAAACGTGTGCGATCGCTGCTAATCATAATTAGGCACGCGCCGTCGCGTTTTAAATCTGTAATAAGTATCTTCGAAAATATTAATTGAAATTACATGCTGGAAAGGGCCATTTTGATGTATATTAAATGCACAATATATTTAAGGTACTTAATTGGATAAGGATTAATGCTGTATTGCTTAAATTCGCTTCGTAAATAAACCATTATTTCTCGTAAAAAGTAAAGGATAAAAAATAGTTATTGTGGGTTATCCCTAAGAGATAGACATATACCATCGCGGACTTTTTTGTAGACCTTTTTAAGGTGTATAATAGTGTGGTACATTATTTTGATCTATCTCGTAGGGTTCAGACAGCGTTTGCAATGTAAACGCAAAAAAATGTGTTTATTTACGACATCACATTAGAAACCTCTAAAGTTATCAGTGTTTCTCTGCTATATTATACATGTATTATACATATAAACCTTCCTCTTGAATCACTCTATCTATTAAAAGAAACCGCATCAAATTCCGTTGCGTAGTTTTAAAAATCTAAGCATAAATAGGGACATAGGGACAGCAGGAAGCGACTTTGTTTTATACTATGTAGTGATACGACATATACTGAATGTTGAGAAAGTTCAAAAACAATCAAGTGTGGTTTTTAAACTGGCGACTACACTAAAGCTATAAGGATAAATAGCTGATAATGGTGGACTGATATAAAGGGTAAGCGTGCATTACCACTATCACTACATTATTATAAAACAAATGTCTGTCTGTCTGTCTGTTCGCGATAAACTCAAAAAATAATGAACGGATTTTCATGCGGTTGTCTCTAATAGATAGAGCGATTCATGAGGAAGGTTTAGGTAGGTAATTTGTTAAGGTTTTGTGAAAATTGGTTGAAACATGATGATGATTGTTGAAGATGTCTGCTACCTGTGCGAAGCCGAGGCGGGTTGCTGGTTTATTTTAAACAATCCTAATATTAAAGATATTACGTAGCAGAGTATAGGTTGTGCTCTTAATGACCTCTACTCATTAAAGCTTTATGGGGAGTAGCCTATGACGTAAAATGAAAAATGTAAATCAATACACATAATACTCGGTACTGTACACACTAGAATCAATAATTGTAGCCCATCTAATCAAATGTGTACGGACTGTACACCAAAACACCCCATTTACTGTAGGTACCGTGGGAAGGGGTGGTCTGACGTCACAGTCGCGACAGGTAGCCGTCTGGCTAATGCAGGGGTGAGTATAGGGCTGCGATCGATATCATATCGTAACAAAGGATTTTTGCACAATGTTCCACTGCTAAACTTTTCGCTTGATTATTAAAAAAGTTTTTTTTTTATTATTTGAAGGCAAACGTGTAATCTCGGCGGCATTTAAAAAAATGTTATGGTTATTATAATATGTTGAAACATACAATCAGTTTAATGAGATTCCTATTTTTTACGTGTGGCAACCCCTATGGGTTAATAATAGAACCGTCTAAAATGACACGGAGTGCCATATTGCGCCTAAAATGAGTGAACCGTCTGTGTTACAATAAGATATACGACCCTCCTGATGGCAAGCGGTTACCGGCGGCAATTACCATTACAGTTCGTTAGAGGTCGTTGACCTCTCCCTAAAAGGTCCTCCTTCGACCCTACTCACTAGATAATTATCCGCAGCGGTAATCTCAAAAAAAAGGCCCTTGCCCAGTCGGGCAACAAAGTATGTAAATACTTTTACTACCTTATAGTCAAAGAAATGAACCAATAGTTCAATGTAGTACATGATTGCTATGATGGTGATGCTAAACCACATATCACTTTAATTTTAATTTAAAAAGTCTGAGGCCATTGTCACCTAACTTTACTCTCCACAGATAAAAATAACGCCAGTACAGACAAACCACTTAAAATAATACTTTTATTTCCACTTGGCACAGCCCTAATTAATAGGGTTGCCCTGTGCGTGCGTCGTGCTTGTAGCGCCATTCATTATGCATATAAAAGGAAATGTACTCGAGGCACTTCAGGGTTGTGGGTAATTATGGAATGGCGACGTAATTGTTCAGTTTTAACGTTTTTGTAAAAAAAAAAAGTGTGAATTGTTCAGGCGCGACGACTTATTCTTTTATCACCTTTGGAATAACGTGTGTGTTTATTATTGTGTGGTTTGATATTAAGTTGTGGCGTTATGGCTTAGGCGTCCGGCTTTTGGTCATGCAGTAGCGGGTTCCACCCCGTACACGACCGATGTGATGGGTTCACACAAGCATTTGACTTAGCTGTGACGTAGTTGCTTTGAGGTGTTTTTAAGTAAATGCTTTAAACAAAACATCACACCTGAAGAGACAGTTCACGTCTCGGGAACTGTCGAAAAAACATATTTATATTTATCTAAATGTTAATATAAGGTTGTTTTTGTTTACAAATATCGTCTTATTTATTGTTTGTTAGTCTAAGTTTTGTACATTGTAATTTATTTTAGTACCTATAATTAGCAAACATTTGGCGGTGATTAAGCGATTTGGTGTAAAACTGGGAGGAGGGGAAGAGGGGGGAGGGAAGGGTTAGGGCCTCCGGTAACCCCACTCGGCCAAACACAAAGCATTACTTCACTAGCGGTTTTTTGTGAGGTCGTAGTATCACTCCGGTTGAGCCGGCCCATACGTGCCGAAGCATGGCTCTCCCACGATTAATTGTTTTTATTTTTAAATTAAATATAGAATGGATAATTAATATTTCATAATTTGTAAATAATTCAGTCTGGTATTCACATCTATTGCGTATACTAGTACACAGGTCGCTTCGCGTCACCAGTCTGGTACTCTGGTGCAATACGTTACATTAGGATGTAGGTGACGCGTATAAGTTTTGCCCTTACCAGGCCAGGACCACTCCACAGTATAGGTATAAAGCTACAAGTACACGGCAGGTCGGCTTAACGTGCCAAAATTCAGTGGGCTACCGTGCGCCGGCCCGGCCGCACGTTAATTCAATCACGCGCTGCATCGCGTCTTCCATTCGTATTTAGACTATCGAGTTATTATTACCTAGCCTAGGTTTATTTTTTCACAAAAATAGAGTAATAGGCACATGATTTACTAGTAATTAAATATTTAGATTAATTAATTCTTTAAAAAAAGACAACCTTAACGTCGCGTCCTCGTGACGCACGTTAAGATCAGAACAGATAAGAGTTACGCGATAGAACGAGAGGCAACTTCCAAGTGAATATAACTGTAGGTAATTAGCACAGTGTCACCTAAATGTAACGACTTTATTATGTCGAAACAAGTGTCGCTATTTATTTAAATGATTTGGCGGAGTGGCGACTAAGACAATAATATTTATTTGCAAATTCTACTTACCAAATGGATTCTACAATTTTTTTATTTGATAGCACACAACATTGGCACCGATCGCATTTATATTCTGTTTACTTACGGCCAGTTCAGTCTATTCAATAAACGGATGATCGGATTGCAGCCGACTCTGCCGACTCGTTCTAAATTTGATTTAAATCGATATACACACAAAAACAAAATTGTGCTGCCTTTGCCTACCTGGTTTGTTTTTACTTATTTGGACTTTATACACGAAGGCGCCAAAAGGTTGAAGTGCCATGTCAGATCTTATTAAAGGACTGCTTTCGAATTTACAAAAAAGCTTTTAATGATTTTGATTTACCCATTCCAAATAATTTTTAACCTTAATTTTTACGTTACGAAATTTCCGTCAATTAAAAAAATCATACATCTTAACAAAGTGAATAAATAAACATTCTGTCAGGAAGTTCATTACAGCTTACAGCGTCCAAACAAAACTTTGTTCTGAGGATTACGCCCTCAGATCACAATACTATCTTTACTTGCACAACATGGTGTGATGCAGAGATCATAAAGCACATTTTGTGGAAGCATTTAAAAGATAGTTCGGTTGTTTTCTAAAGGCCGAGTAAAACAGCGGTCGTGGCGGCACGGTGACGTGGCGTGAACAGCTTGTAATGTACTAGTAAATATAGAAGATGTCACACAGCCGCGTCGTGCTTGGCGTTCGGCGCTCTAGTATAGTACATTCCAACCGCTCACGCCGCCGCGCCGTCCCGCCCCGCTCGCTGTTTGACTCAACCTTTAGGAAACATGTTTTTGCACTCATTTGTATCTTTTACGAAATAAGAGCACTGATGCCCTGAACAGCCCCGATGGTTTTTAGTGTTTTTTGACACCGTTTACCAATAGCCATCAGGCAAACCGCTTGCTTGTTTCGTAGCAAGCAAGCAGTTGCCAGTTGCAGTTGCCATCAACTTAAGGAACCTATAAGGTCTTCTTTCTGAAGTAACAGATATCTATTTGTAATTGGTGTACAATAAAGTTTATTTCTATTCTATTCTAACACTTAAATGTTATAAAAGAAACGAGGTGTGAGCTGTCTTCGAGACACCCGGTTGAAACGTAGTTCCTTTCGCTTTATAGGTTTAAATATATTTAATGGGTTGACTAAATTGTATCAAAATATAGTAAATATTGTAAAAACTCGAAATTAAAATTGCGCCATCTGTGAAAGTTGCCCGAATTAATATATGGATAATTAGTATACCTACAACCGACATCAAATTACAGTAGTAACGCGCAGAATCCACAAATGGCGTAACTAAATTAAATCAACTCGCGTTCAATATTTTTCGTTGCACTTTCTCTTTTTTCCGTCTAGCGCCCCATTCACCGAGCGTCTGAAGTGTCACGTAACGTGTGATAAGGAACTTCGTACCACTAAAAAACAAGCTTTGGCCCGCGGCTTCGCTCGAATTAATGTAGGATTTATCAATCAATTCAGGTTGACGACCGGCTACAAGTGTTTTTTTTTTATTTATTTTTTTAATATTAGAAATTACTCCTGTGTCGCAGGAGACTTCACAAACATACAAACAACGGACACATAGAACACCCAGACTCGGGTGGGAATCGAATCTACGACCTATGGCATAGCAGTTGGGGTGACTAACCACTAGGCCAACAGGCCAGTTGTTGCCAGTGCCCTACAACGTGTAGGCGCATGATGATTGGTTCAGTAGTAAGGACGTGAAAGCTAACATACAAAGAAACAAACTTACATTCGCATTTTTAGTATTAGTTAGAATAACATGTTGTAAATATAAAATGAATACAAATTATGAAGCAAGCATGTCGGGAATAATCCAGACACTGCACCGCCGGTATGTAAATGTAATGCGGAAAATGTCGCAGGACTTGCTCAGTGAGACGTTAAATAATACTTTCGTATCAGCGCGTCACGATCTTTTCTGTTCACTAAAGAAATAACCAAACAAAATGTTGCCTTTTACTGTACTGATTCAAACTTTACAGTTGACCTGACGCCAAATAATAAATATACGTAATTACATCAAAACTTAAAATAATAACAAATAAAATCTTTTACATAACGCGTAATTGCAAGAGAGCTTTTAAATAAAATTCATATCAACGATAGGAGGATATTATATTGTTACGGTTCATTTTCAGCCAACTCAAAAACGCGTGTCCTTTTCCGAAACCTTAATAAAAAAAAATAAGCAGTCATGGGACTGCCGGCAGAAGTGAAAACTTAAACGAAACGACGAACTTAAAACGTCACATTAGCAGGTTGGTGACATTAATTAATAAGGAACTGACAGAACTCAATGTTAAGATTATCGCCCTCTAGTGGATCTATATATGTATTATTAACGTGATGGTCACGAGTTCACTGCTTTACAAACGTGCCTAAAGAAGTTTTCACTTCAAAAAACAACAATGTGTTTTCGACAGACTTAGACGCAAATCCAAAATTCAGGGCACCTTTGCCTTTAAAAAGTGTTTTTTTTTTTTTTCTAGAAACATAAACGAGTTGAGCAGAGCCCTCGCAGTAAGCAATCTCCGAGAAACATAGCCGTAATCCGTACGTTGTAGAGAGAGATAAATTGGTCGTTTAAAGCCTCGCTGTCTAAATAATGTATCGTAATTCTGTTATTCTATTCTAGTATGCTACCTACCCATACATCGATGCTACGTGTGTGTCTTGAATATAAAACTACTGATGATTAGATTTTGTCTAGTGCCTAAGAAAGATGAAGTCACGCTTATTGGATGGTAACCACTTCTACTTTTCGAAATTATTGTGTCCATCGAACTGGACCCAGCTGAGTGATCTTGGTTAGACTATGGCTATTACTTCCACTCAGATTAATTCTGCTTTTTGTCTTTGTAATATTTGAATACAAATTATCACTATCACATATTATAAAACAAAGTCCCCCGCCGCGTCTGTCTGTCTGTTCGCGATAAACTGAAAAACTACTCAACGGATTTTCATGCGGTTTTCACTAATAGACAGAGTGATTCATGAGGAAGGTTTAGGTGTAATTTGTACCCTTGCGAAGCCGGGGCGAGTTGCTAGTATAAAGTAAGGTAAAGTCAAGATAATCGATGAATCAAATTGGTCTGTGATATAAAATGTTTTATTTTTTTTGGACGATCTTAAAAAAAAAAAAATTGATTCCATTATTGTTGTTATTCTACGACATAATTACGCTTTACACAGCGCTATCGACTCAAACTAATCATAGTTTGTACTATGGATTCTAGAAAAAGGATATTTCCTTGATATATTTCTTGTAAATACACACATAATAAACAAAAACATCCAGACCTATGCACACAAATATTTGCACTGAGCGGGAATGGAAACTCTGAAGACTACAAATTGAAAGAAATAAAGAAAGGAAAATACATTTACATATTTTTTAAGGAACGAATGGACCTCTATTTGTCCAGATAATCCTTTCAAAATCACTACAACCCCATCAACTATCTACACTCTACAGTATCTCTTCGTAAAAAGATGACGTCATAAACTCGCTTTATCACGACACGACGGGAGCAGCACAAAAGTTTATACAGCCTATTCCCTCAGAAAAGATAATTTTCGCATAAAAGTGAATGCGTGTAATAAACTAAGGGTTTCGAGGGCCTCCGGTCTACGCCGCATTTTTGTAACTTTTCGAGTGTTTGAAATGTTTCCAAGTAAAAATTTAATTAAAAACTCTTGCTATTTATGGGTAGAAATAGGTCCGCGCCATCTGCGTTCCAATACAGAGTTAAGCGCATACAAATTTGCTGGTTGTAGCGATTTTTCTTCGTTTCTTATTTTGAGCTTGTGATGAAGCAAGTGGTTTTATTGTCGTTTTGGGTTCTTCTTCGAGATCGAACCTGGTAGTCTAACTGTGTAGTTTGTTTAATACTAGGAATATTTTTTCTTGTCGAGTGTGTATGACCGTACGTTTGATTAATTGATTAGACAAATAGTTGTTTTGTTTTTCTGTTAGGAAATTCTCATTAGCAGAAGTGGGATTAGCAACAATATACCTCTGCCTACTCTCTCATAAATATACTGGCGCGAGTATAAAAAATCTTTACAAACTCCACCATCCATTAATTATTCGCATATAAACAAGCTCATAACGCTTTTAGTCCTCCATTATACTCATTCAGTTCATTGGTTTAATAAGCCACAGTGTGCCGGCATAAAAAAAAACAAATTGGTCAAGTGTGATGGAAACTTGCGCAACTATAGTCTTTAATTACTTTAGGGTACAAAAGTATAAAACTTAGGTGAAAAGATTATTATTGCATCATAAACTAGACTAGTGTTTTAATTATAACAACTTACTTTGGAACTTAAATACAAAAATCGTGTACTCTACCAGCTAGGACTCATTGTTTGTTCCAGGCTCCAGCTAAAGCAATGTAAAAAGGATGAGAAATAAGAACATTACGTAGACGTACATGACAGTCAATAATTAATACTACTACTTTTATTTAAATAATACTTTTCTGCATACCTACGTTTACACTATTACATACATTATTATTGAACTTTCGAGAATTCTTCTCATTATTTCGTAGTAGGGACATAATTTTGTCTAGTCTGTCAAAACTCTGTGCCCCTGATAAAAACCTCTATGATTACTGATTAAATACAATTACATAATTAACAAGAATAGAGATATTTTAAAAATTATATCTAAAAGGAAAATCAAAACACGAAACACTTGAAAAAAAATTATTATTGATTCCATTTTATTTTAAGATACCACCCCTGAAACTATACCTAATACCTACTATCAAATTCTGTACATATATAGTCCCTATAGAACAGAATACAAATGAAAATAACTATATGCCCATTGACAAAGAGAAGTCACAACACTGAACCCCAATAAATGTAAACCAAAAGGGCGGGAGTTTTACTGCGCGGGAAGCTCGCGGAAACGTGTCGACGGTCGACGGGCCTCCCTACAGTCTGTTATCGGCTTAATTTAATTGCGTAGACCGGTGCCATTCTGAATGGCTTTCAAGCGCTCCACTTGTTTGTGTTGTAAATGAAATTTGCTGTAAATATCTATGAATATATTGTCAATACGAATACCTAACGTTTTATGGAAGATGCCATAGTTACTGTTCGAAATATAATAATGATGGAGTATTAATGTTGCCAACGGAAATATATAACGTTGTTGTGTCAATTATCACCAACACGTTTGTATGTCTTGTTAAGTTAAGCCGAGGTCACATGCGTAACTGGGACTCCAGCCGGAAGACTGTGACCATGCTCCAGGTAGGTCTACAAAAGTCGAAATTCACCTCCATCTGCCCCACCATGTCCATCTTCTGGTATTTAAAAAAAGTTAACTGATATTGGGTTGCCAGTTCTGTGTCACTATGTGATTAACATCTATAAACAGTCCAATCAGCCAATAGAACGAGACAACGAACGAAGACAACAACGGCCGGCCATAAAAGAAACCAGCCTTTGCAATGTTACTCATAGCGCCGACCCCAAACAAAATTGGGAAAGGTGATAATGGTGATAGTTCATGAAAATGCTTGTGCAGCTATGAACTGCTATAGTTCAATTTGAACATAATTAATCAAAATTATAAAAAAAAAAAAGATGGTTTGTACCAGATTGATTATGTCAACTATTTATATTGTATAACCAGTCAATAAATAAAATAAATTAACTTTTGTCTAGAAGTAGGTACATTATTAACTATCCCAGGCTTTTCTTTCACCCAAACAATATTATTGTTCAATACTTTAAAAATATTCTTTGTCTTTTCCGTTTTTCTCTATTATTTATATTAGCAGCTTATCTTGCTCGTCTTCCACCGCTTTATCATTTTTAACCGACTTCAAAAAAGGAGGAGGTTCTCAATTCGACGGTGTTTTTTTTTATGTCTGTTACCTCAGAACTTTCGACTGGGTACACCGATTTTGATGATTCTTTTTTTATTTGAAAGCTGGTGCTTCCCGTGTGGTCCCATTTCAATTTGGCAATTCTGACAATAAACCATATATAAGTCTTTTATGGAATAGTTTTTTTTGTTGAAGTCGTTTTTTTTTAAAGAATTATAATTAACCCTGTCAGTGTACCTAACGACAAGGTGGGTGTGTTTAGATTGTGGTTAGGGTGGTATTTTACCCTCATACGTTAGCTACCCTTCTTCCGCCTTCTTCTATACCCTTCTATTACTAAAATAACTGAATTGAGTGCTGATAATAAGTCAGCAGTTTATTCAATTTATTTCAAATATGGCTAGATGTGCCGATGTTAAAAAACTCTCGCTGGCAACACAAACAATTCATTATGTATCGCTGTCAGAAATGACGGTTACACAACAAGTTTTGCAAAACGAATGTCCCCATTGTTTTGTAACGAGTTTCATGCCCTTGTCGTGGTTAAAGTAACCAATTTTATGTTTTCACGCTAGCCACTCGATATTACTTGTACTTAGAATGTTATGCCATTTTGTAGATAAAACTTAATTAAATATATTTAGCCATTGCTATTTACGCAGCATTCTGTTAATATTTTGAAAAACGTATCACTTTTATATACAGGGTTTAAGAAACACCGTACCGAATATTGAAACAGTGTATTCAGACTATCATTCTGAGTCAAAAATCATTGGAATTTTCTGCTGGAAATTTCAATGTTTTTTTATAATTTTAATTTTTTTTTGGTTAAAAGTGATATCAATCGCAAAAAGTAAACAGAACATTTTTCCGAAAAAAAAATACCCCATACGGCCAAAAACTGCAATGTATCAATTAAACAACATTTATGCAATCAGCTGCTTCGACGGCGGCGCCGCATGTTAAAGGTTATTCCGCGTACCGCAGAAAAAAGAATACCGCGTACATTGCGTAGCGTCAAATGAAACTAATGAGTATAAATCCTTAATCTCGCATTTTTATGAT
The DNA here is from genome assembly GCA_963859945.1 of Euplagia quadripunctaria. NCBI lineage: Eukaryota > Metazoa > Arthropoda > Insecta > Lepidoptera > Erebidae > Euplagia > Euplagia quadripunctaria. Next base: position 18,635,375 of record OY982579.1, on the reverse strand, counting down.
GAACTGACTTTTGTATTGTGATAAGTATACACAGAATTTCTCTAAATTTAAAAATATTTTACCGGACCCTTCAATCTGGTACAATTGATCTAAGACCTGGCCTATAAAAGAAATTACTTAACACTGGCTTAGTTGAAAAATGGCCATCAAGCGTTGCGGACCATCTCTTTTATATAATAGTACCTAAACCACCCAAATACATTTTATTTATACAATAAGTAGCTGCCCGGCCACGCTTTGTTGTGGCTAAGTAATTTGCAATGAAAAAATATTGTGACTATAAATTTAGACAAAAACTATCCTATCTCTTAAGTTGGACCAAACAGCACACGGTTTGCAAAATTTCAATCAAATCGGTTCATTCGTTTAGAAGTTTATCGCGGGCAAACAACGTGACACGAAATTTTTATATATAAAGATGTTGTAATTAATGTCAAACAGATATTTGTACAAAGGGCAGCTTTAAACAGTCAAAATTATATTCACTAATTAAGCCACACACTGCTGATGCTGATATTTATTTATATCAACTTAAATAATCTTATACAAATGAAATTTAAGATCTTTTGTAATTTTATATAGTGTACATTAAAGAATATTCTATCTATCTATCTACACGAAACACGATCCGATAACAAAACGTTCAAGTCATTAGTTGTTTTGTATACTGATACGACTGTAAACAGTTTCACAAACCCTTAATTAAAACAAGATAGGTTGAGCCAACAACTAAATCTAAATTATAAGGAGACCCTCGAGATTCACTTCTACCATCTCGCCGCTACGCAATAAACCCCACCTATTTATTACCGGTGATTACAAGTTCAGGCAAGTTTATGGCGACTTCAAAAGACGTGACGCAATATACCCCGAACAAAACATAAACAGGAATGCTATGTGATATATTTGCCATATTGAAAAAACCTATTTTAGAGATACCCGCCTCTATGATTTGATTCCACCGTTTGCGCGGCAATTAAAAAAATCTGTCAATTTCTTTGACAGATGTAGTTTTTCATGACTATATTTAATTATTTAAGTTAATTTGAATAAGTTAGAGGTTCTAAACATTAATTGAACCTACTTTGGAGGGGGCGGAGTCTCCAGTAGAAGGAAGGCCTCCAGCACAATTTCAGCCATTCGCTATTGAGGAAAGAACCGCTTATAAGCAGCAATCAGAACTTCATAAAATATACATTCTAAAACCGAAAGAAAAAGATTTTCTATTTCTTTCTTCTAGAAAAATCACCGAATATTGCTCCTGTTAGAGTTTTGTTTTAATTTCAAAGGAAGCTTAAAAATTAATCTTGTGGATTTAGGGTGCACTCACATTAAGCTGCTGTTTTGTCTTTAAAAATATGTTGTAATCGATTTTAAAATGTTAAGAACACGATCATTTGATAAAGATTGACTTTTTATACAAAATACTCTAGATATTTGCATATAATTAAATACTTACCTATATTTATGAGATATTAAAGAACATGTTTTTGAAATTTGTTTCATAATGAATAACATTATTAGCTATTATGTTATTATTGACTGGCCTATTGGTCTAGTGGTTAGTGACCACTGCTGAACCAGAGGTCGTGGGTTCGTTTCCCACCCAGGAAAAATAATTGTGTGATGAGCATGATCATTTGTTCTGTGTCTACGTGTCATTTTTCTAAAATATGTATGTATTTAAAAATATTTAAGTATGTTTATCAGCTGATTCCCATAATATAGGCTCTGCCTAGTATGGGATTAGACGGCCGTGTGTGAGATGTGTGAAGTTATTATTATTATAATTATATATGAGACATAGTCTCTTTTTTCGTTGAAAAACAAGTAAATTTTATGTATCAAACTAATAATCACAAATAATTTGTTAAATGAGAACAATATCTAGGACTTATTATAACATTACCGGCCTTACATAAGCAGATTACGGTATCCCCATAAAGGCATAAAGCGGCGATTGCTACCGCCTACGGGTCCCGATAAACCTTTACCGTAAAGTTTGCAACACCATGGGGTCGCTTAAACCCCAAGGTGAATGCTCGCTTCATGGCCTCGACAAGGGTCGTGTTCAAATGCTCCTGAGACTGGAAAATTTCTCTTCAAACTGGTGATTTTTCTCTTGTTATTATTTTACTGCAATTCATAACTAATAACTGAAATTAAAAACTGTACTTAAGTCAGAAAAGTTATATCTCGTGTATTTAGTGATGACGGAATTTGACTTCTTCAACTTTGATGCATGTACCTATGTGATACTGCTGTAACGTCAGGGATCGCGATACATGATTATGTCTGATCTGGGGGTTTCTATGAATAATGTGTGTGTATTTACCAAAAGCACCTAGTGTTCTAGAACCCATGGTACAATCTCACTTTACTTTACACTTCAATTTTATCTATAAAAAATAAATAAAATTAAAGTGTCTGTTTGTAATGTCATAATAACAGCATTTTACTAAGTGCATCCGTATGTGAAAATGTTTGACTGTCTGTCTGTTTGTTTCGGCTAATCTACGGAATGAGTTGACCGATTCTCACGGGACTTTCACTGGTAGATAGCTGGTGTTATAAGGAGTAACTTAGGCTACTTTTATTTTGGAAAAAGAATTAGGTTTCCGTGCAAAATATATAAAATGTACGAGCCAAGCCGCGCGGGAAACAGTTGATATGATATAGTATGCTTGTATTATGGATGGGCTTAATGCACACGAATTGTTTGGGTCTTAAAAGCGCCTTGAATAAAAATCTATTCTAACTTAGAAATTGACTAATTACACCAAGTAATTTAACAGAAAACGGCCGTCAAACTTAAGGCATTGCGTAGTTTATTTTAAAAAATGTTTACTAACATGGCTCACACACTATACATCCTTTAGGACTCAGTGGCGGATTTACCAGTAGGCTGAGTAGGCTGAAGCCTTGGGCGGCAGATTTTAGGGGCGGTAAATTTGGGGCCTACATTATTTTATATGTCTTGTCCTGGGGTATCGAATTAGATAGACCGACCGGTAGGGGCGGCAAACTTTAATAGCCTACTGGCGGCAAATGTGTAATTCCGCCGCTGCTCTAGGTAGGTATAAATAATTTCCGAAGTCGACAATATGACAAACTCGATTTAAATCTACTTCGTTACCACGACTCCTTAATCGCGTCATTCATTGACCTATCGAGTATGTAGTGTAATTAATTAATTCTAACCTACCTTTAGATATACCTAGTTCAAACACAAATACAATGTTTCACACCTAATTCATAAATCGAATATTGGCGTTCGAAAATCAAATCAACTGGCTGAAATGACAATAAGTATGGCAACATTAATTTACTGCTAATCAATCATTGCTTTTCACTATGATTAACTCATGATTTAATTAATTCAATGACAACACTGAAATAATAGCGCGTGATTTCTATTCTCTCACTGAGCTTTTCATTAAAATGCTAGAGTGAGATAGCAATATTTGTTTTGGTATTTTAAAATGTCATAGGAGACCTAGTAAATAAGACCGTTTATATAAAAAAAGACATAATCTATATCATAAAGTGGAAAACTGGCGACATTCAGTACCCTTTATTCCCCGTATATGTCTAATACTACGAGTACATTGCTAATACAACAGATATATATATCTACGAATGTAATAATCAAAAAACATAATAGTAAGATAGTTCAGGCAATGACGTCACACCTTACAGTGCTCTCAGTGTCTATCGGAACACACACCAAGTTATTTGTGAATTTTGTTGTAAATTTTCGGATATTTTATTTTTCTCGTGTATTTTAGAATATAATAGAATATTCTTTTTTGTACACCATATAAAAATAACTTAAATATTACCGGGGCTCTAATAAGCTCTTTCATAATAAGATTTTTTCGCGATAAATCCCAAATTACAATTTGGCAAAATAGGCAATAATTTACCCTTTTACTAATCACATGACGAATGAGTAACATAGCGGTTTATTAGGGTGTAAAACTTCCAAACGGTACTTTGTTATCTACCTAGTGTACATGTACATATTTGAGCATTAATACTTGATCCTCAAACTATTGAGACAAAAACAAAAATGTAGTAGTCAAAAGAAATCTACACAGGGTGGTGAAAGTTGTGGTCACGTTTTAGGATCGTATAGTATAGTAGACTCTGTAAAAAACCTAAAGCGCAAATTTTAGGAAAATTCATGATTTTTAGTACAGAAATCTTATTATGCAACTGACAAATTGAACTTGAAAGTTGACCGATAAAGCCAATATTTCGTATAAGAGAGGGCTGTCATGAATTAAAGTATGGGTATTTCATACCAATTATGTTGATGCAATGACAGGATTTTTCTGATAATGACCGCATAAAAAAACAAAATAAAAGAAATTGACATGAAAATTTATAATGTGCATTTACAAGAAAAAGATGTTGTTTTTTAATTCATATTTTTATCAAGCAACCCATTTTTCGGCTACACATACCACACCTTTCTGTAACACTCTGTAAGAAGTATCTGCAACGTAATAGCCAAGGCGTCAAACTTCCGATCAAGTGATTACGGTTCACCACCTGGTACAATACTGATGTGAAGACGTGAACCTACTTCTGACACAAGCCTTTAACCTATAGAGGTAAACTACTATATTAGTAATGTGTGACCCACGTCACTAGTATTCTTTTTTAAAAATAGAATATATACACAACACATAATTTAATATGGCGCCATACTGTCTAGTCATAAAGCTATAATAACACTTAACTTGGCAGCGACGCACTCCAAACGATCCAGTTTCTTATCTCTCTCCGCACTCGTTCAACACCACTCGTTTCTTTGTAGTCGTCCGATGTGGTAACACTGGCCTTTCTCTGCCCATAAAACAGGAACCAGGACGACAATTCTGTATCTTTTTCACATTTATGGATACGTTAACCGCTTATTTGCTACGGTGTTAAAAAGGAACAAAACATTGGTGTGCAAGGAGTCTGTTTAAATATGTCAAAATGACAATGTATATTTTGACATATTTAAACGTATTCACGTAGAACTGCAGTCCTACGACTGTCAGTTTTTTTTTTGTAATCTTTTGAAACCATAACAACTGTCAATTCAAAAGTACGAGCCCTGTGATTGTTGTCCCGAAGAACCTATTCCCTATTCCTAATCCATTTTATATAAAATTTCATCCCTTTAATTTAATCAGAAGGCACTCGTGCATCAATGTACTAATCTTCTATTATTGCGAAAAAGAAGTAAAATAAAACATAATACCTACTTTTTTTTGTACTCACTGTTTTTTCTTTGAAACTGTCATAGCGACACGTGCGTAATGGTGCGCAAGAGAATTATGGCGGGAATGTCGTTGCGACGCAACGTTGGAGAATGGCTTATTTACCTCTGTAGAAACGGGCCGAGGCAGGGAGTACACAAATTCAATTTCGGAACACATTGTTTATACGATACAATTGTGATGCCTCAAGTATTTTCCTTGTAAATGTTTTCTTCGAACAGTGCTTCCTGAATTATTACTTTTATTACATCAATGCCTATAATTCTGTCATGTATAATACATAGAGAGTTATTCTTATAGTTATTTTTGGTCATAGACGCATTTAAAGAAAATACAACGAATGAAATGTCTACAACATGAATAAAAATTTCCAAATAACAAAAACTAAAGTGATCTAACTGAGGGCCCCTATTACAAACACTGATATATTTCAATAATCAACTATCAATTCTAACTAATGTTACTAATATTAAAAGGCGAAAGTTTGTGAGGATGGATTGATGGATGGATGTTTGTTACTCTCACCCAAAAACGGGTGGACGGATCTGGATGGAATTTGGCACAGAGATAGATTATAGTGTGGAATAGCATTTTTTTTTTAATATGATAGTAGATAAACGAGCAGACGGGTCACCTGATGGTAAGTGACTACTGCCGCCCTTGGGCACCTGCACCTCAAGAGTCACAAGTGCGTTGCTGGCCTTTAGGGTGGGAGAAAGGGAAGGGGAGGATGGTTAGGGCATTCCGTGGGATAGATTTCACCAAAATTTCCACGCGAACCAAGTCGCGAGCAATAGCTAGTGTTAATAATCTACACATATGTATACAAGTTTGTATTAATTTCTTTCTTTGTTGTACAATAAAGAGTTTATCTATCTATATATTTATCTAATGCGAATGTGAGTTTGTTTGTTTGTAAAGCTTTCACGCCTTAACTACTCTACCGATCATCATAAAATTTTGCATACACGTTACAAAAGATCATAGGGTACTTTCATGAGAAAAAAAAGTAGAAAAATAACTTTTACACACGAGCGAAACAATAACGATTAACTTAGTTCTACAACTGCCCAATTACATAAGTATTCATAATATTTTCCCTCAAATCCAATACCCGCATGCGACACACTTATGGCACACAAAAGTTATTCTTAACGTTCAAAGTTCGACGAATCCCAAACTCAAATATCGAACAGATAAGTCGGCCTGTCATCAAACAAGGCGGGAAGCCATTTGTCTCCCGCGTAACTATAGTTCCGTAAAGTTTTCACATTAAACTCAGCGATACACAGGCAAAAGACATCAAGTATTCAGCCAAGCGCTATAATAAAAATGTGTTTTATAAAATACTGTTTTGTAATGAGCAAAAGGAAATTCGCTTTAATATACAAGTTATAGCCTACAAATGCTTGGATTATTAAATTCGCAAATACGAGAATACTCTGACTGGGACGCATATTTTAAAGAGTTTGACACACAGTTTATGTTTTATAACTTGTGCAAATGTTTGTGTAATAACTGTTTGAAATTATAATTTAAAATGTCCCATAGTTACTTTCAGTCCTCGCACTTATCAGAAGGTCAGGGATTATTAGGGTCACTATCAAGATTTGAGCACTTTGCACACTCAATTCTACCCGCAGGCGCTGATATTCTTTAATCACCTCCATATCGTAATTTTCAGAAGTATCAACAGCAACGCTATCTCTGTTGTAATTAAATTGGGGAAATATTCGTGCATTATCAAATGAGAGACAAATTCATGTCCACAGAACTACATCTTTTCTCAGGTGTACCACACCCGCCGAGGACACGACAACACTTTGAGGAGTGCGGAAACTCCTCTCAAGAAGCATACATGACTCACGAGCCGCCTTCTATAAACTAGTGATGGGATGACGGATTGCCTTTCCCGCCTTCATGGCTTTCAAACAAATCCAGGGATTACAAACCCACCTATCACCACCAACACCTGAGGTTTCACTTCTGTCTCGAATGAAACCATTTCCACTACTCCGAATAAATCTATCCGCCCACCCCTACTTACTCCCGTCTTCGTAGAACATTAGCCTGGAGCACCAACGACTCTCCTAAAGAAGAAAAAGGTGTTGCAGCTTCTGTGGCCCAGTGTGTACCTTCATTTTCTAGGCTATCACGAACTATTATTCAATCCACGGTCTCCATTACATAAAAAATATTAATAGATTTTATTATCATATTATGGTTAACTAGCCGTGTTCCGCAGTTTCCCCTGCCTTTATGGCCAATGCTTCGCTCCAAGGGGTCGTAGCGTTATATTTCTTCCTTCCTTAACGAGTACTTTATCCAATACAAATAATTATTCAAATCTGACTATTGGTTCCAGATACTACCGCGTTTAAACAACTAAATAAAAATCTCTTCAGTTTTACCTATTATTATATTAGTATTACTTGATAACTTATTAGGAGCCATAAAATAACTAGCTGATTGTAGCGACAGCACGTCGTACATAATCATGGATTAACTTTAGAGATTAAAGAAAAAAATTATACACACGCACCACAGTAGTATATAAGCCGTCTGTATCTAAAATAAAACAGAGTAAAAATCATCTCGAGTCTCATTTCAAATTACTTGCCAAACATGGGCAAACTGACTAAAGTACTTCCAGGCCTAACGGTTTCCAAGTTTGCGGTTTGCTCTAGTATTACGGAAACAAACTTCAATAATTGTAGACTAATTTTTTTAAACCTGAACTGGTATAAAATAATGCTAGCACTATTGAACCTTTAAATTTCCCTGAATATTGATTAAATTTTAACGTTCAACCAAAAAAAAAATAAACAACTCTTAACACAGCTCTAGAGATACTTACTCGCGTTTGGCCAATGGCCCTTTTATTCAAAGAATCACGTGCAGTCCTGTCCACGCTTTTGCAGTAATCCAATCACTAGAAGAACTTATCCTTTGTCTACCAGACTTGAACAGAAAGTGTAGGAAGTAAGTACATTGTAAAAAGTAATTTATTCGCAACTGGAATAGGTACGCCAAGTAGTAGACGTGGAATTTATTGCCTTTCTTGCTACGGAATTTAATTTTCATGATACTGTTAACAATTCTAAGTTCGTTCTATAGTTATATAGGTACATAATATATGTCTTCGTCATATTAACATAAAAAATGAAAAATATATTACAATAACCGTGGGAGAGCCATGCTTCGGCACGTATGGGCCAGCTCGACCGGAGTGATTCCACGGCCTCACAGAAAACCAGCAGTGAAGCATTGCTTGCATTGTATTTCGCCGAGTGAGTGAGGTTACCGAAGGCCCTAACTCTTCCCTCCCCCCCTCCTTCCCCTACTTACTCTCCCACCTTAAAGGCCGGCAACGCACTTGTGACTCTTGAGTTGCAATTGCCCATGGGCGAGTATAGTCACTTACCATCAGGTGACCCACCTGCTCGTTTGCCCCCTATTCCATAAAAAATAACATTAATTATAGTTTAATAAATGGCGAACTGAATTAAAAAGTAAAAAAAGGATCCACTATCCACCTCCTGGCTTCATCTTCAGAGGACCGTTCCTACCAAACCCAATTCGATGGACTCGTCAAAACGAATCATATGAGCCCAAACTTAAGGGGTTTACTAATAGCCACTGAAGAGTTCCATTATCCACTTCCAGACTCCATCATCAGGTCAGCTCCAAGATGCCAAATTATATTATTGTTATCCAAACTACATACACATACAAAGTTTCATTTCGATACTGTAGATACGACAGTTAGAAGTAGGTTAAAATTGCGTTGCTAATAAAAGCGTTTTAAAAATATCTGATACATTTTTAGTTTTTTGTTCTCGTAAATACATGCATATCATGCATAGAGAGAAACACCCAGACCTAACTATAATGCAAATTTATGCATACAAATATTTGCACCATGCGTGAATCGAAACTGCGAAGACCCGTGACGTGAAGTCGCAATGTTCTGCTAGCATGCCTACCAAGTAGCAAGTGGCAAGTACCTGCAAAGTCGTAATGTTCTGCTAGCATATCTACCAGATGTGGCAAGAACGTGCAAAGTCGTAATGTTCTGCTAGCGTATCTACTAGGTGTGGCAAGTATCTGCAAAGTTGTAATATTCTGCTTGCATGTCTACCAGCACGCAACTAAAGTATAATATAGTCTAAACCTTACTTAAGTGGATTTCACTTTTACAGTCAATGGCGCCCAACGAGGGACCAATTTTAATTATCATTCACTATAATTAGAAAGCTCCTTGAATCTCTATAGATATTCCCGTAATTATATCCTATAATCTCCTAATCCCGTGTTCCCGAGTTGATTGTGCCCCATCGCCCCCCTCCGTAACACTATAACGTAGAAAGTGGTATCGTAAAAAGTATTTTGATGGCAGCCGTTGCTGACAACAGGCGTGTGTTATTTATTGCTTTGCTACCGAGCTACTACTGAAATGCGCTACGTGAATTCGATGAATTGTGTACTATAAGGGACTATTAGGGACCTGGGGAGTTGTAGCTAATTACACAAACACCATACGTTTTAGAGTGTCACGTTAATTCATAAATTATTTAAGATAGTGATGAGGAATAAAAGAGTGCGAGTGTTGTCAACTACAAGTTTTCTTTAACTTTATGTTAACTTACAAAAGGTCTCTGAACTGAATAAATTCAATTTTCAAAGATATAAATCAGTTATTAAATCTAATATCAGCGTAAATTACCCAATGATTGGCTCGAAGTTTGTCCTTAAACCATTTTTTACCTAATATACTTAACTACTTAAAAAATAAATATAAATATATAGGCGAAAAATACAAAATGTACGAAGCACGGTGTAAAACTGTCAAGGTGTGAAAAGACGAAAGAAGTAAAATATAACAGTATGTAAAGAAATATTGTAAATAACCACAAATAAATGATATCCTTTAAAAAAAAATACAACTACTTATTTATCCATATTTATCTAGATGTTGAAAATTGACCATAGACTTTTCCTTAGACCCGTATTTTATTTAATAAAATGTAACGAAAATCGAGAAACAAGTAATATTTGTTTCTCGAATTTTCGTTAGATTTTTTTTCTTCTATAATTTGCAGCCAGAACCATTAAATATTAATTATTCTTTGTGTTTCAATGTTCATCTAATATTAGTGTTTGACAAAAAAATAAAGTAATAGAGCATGTTTGTGAGACACTAGCTGGTAAGGAACGTGTGAAGTACTTCCTTTTATAGTCTAAACTCTTTTTGTCTTCCTATTTCCAGAAGCGAGCAATCCTACAATCGCACGGTCCAATCAGTCTCGTCAGTGGGCGCACTGTCAGTGCCCTGGTCGGCGGGTGATGCTCGGCTGGCCATGCCCGCAGCGCTAGGAGTCGCCGGCATACCCGCTCTAGTCATCACTGACGGCACAGGAAAGGTGCTTACTGCGAATGGAAGAAATCATCTTGCTGCTGATCCTCTTGGATTTGTAAGTATGCTTGACAGTAATTCTAACTTGAAACATAATTTTTCAAAAACTTTGTGAGTGTTGCTCAGAGCGGATACGGCGGTATTCGTAGATATATACACACAACTGTTTATATAAATATATACTAGCCGTTACCCACTGGTTCATTCATCTTTATGGTCACTTGCGATGTGCCGGATCATTAAAAATGTATATCCGTGGATATGGATACGAATACGGATTATTAGCGTCTAGATCGGCGAATACGGATACGGACATTAAGTTGCTTCTCAGTTGATGCGGATACAGATCTTATTCTCCCTCGGATATCCGCGGATACGGATACGGATATCCATCACATCACTAATGGTCACTGCTCCGCTCTCAAGGGTCGAAGCATGATTTAAAATAAATAAGCAAGCATAAGGCTAATGCAAACAATTTTGAAGTAAAAACTTCTTTAGGCACGTTGGGCACTTTTGGTATGGGGAATAAGCACTGAATTTGCGTGACCGTCACGCTCAGGTAGGTACATATATACAGATGTGTGTATGTGTGTTTTATGTAAGTTATGTTTTCACTTCTGACGTGCAGTCTTAGAACAGATTTTTTTTTTTTTATTTGGTATATCGAGAGATTAGCGCATTCAGAGTTCCGTAAGCAAACAAACTTCTGTGTAGATAGCAGGTACGTCCATCTCGGGAATCAATTCTTAAAGATTTTTGCCCGTCTTTTCCGAAAGACAAACTTAACTTTGTAGAATACTCTCCCATTAAAAAAATATAACATTCGAAATTCAAACATTTATCAGCGGTCAGGAGCGCAGAACTTTCAGTGTGCCCTATGTATTAATCCGTCCCCGCAGTTTCACCTGCGTTTATGGTCACTGCTCCGCTCCTATTGGTCGTAGCGTGATGAAACTACTGGTTTGAACCAGTAGTTCTTGAGATTAGCGCGTCCAACCAAACAAACAAACAATCTCTTCAGCTTTATAATACATATAGTATAGATTAGTACAAAATGAAAATAGAAGTCGCTAGAGTCAAAACACAGAAATGCGATTTCTTACGATACGAATTGACAGCACCGACGGATACTAATACGTGCGGCGCTATTAATAAGACAGCAATTCCCATCGTAGCTTTCAGCATTTCAAGACGCGATTTTTGTGTGTTGACCCGTTAACCCTTAGCCCAACATGAATAATCGATCTACCTGGAAATCACTTATTTACATATCTTCTTAAATATGATCTTAATTGTAACGTTCGTTATCCCACTAATATTATAAATGTGAAAGTTTGGAGGGATAGATGGATGGATGGATATTTGTTACTCTTTCACGCCAAAACTACTGAACCGATTGCGATGAAATTTGGTATGTGATATGATGAGATAGCTGGAGACCTGGATTAACATATAGGCTTCTTTTTATCCCGATACTCTCACTGGATCGGGACTTACGCGGGTGAAACCGCGGGGCGCTGCTAGTAATTCATATAATAAAACCTATAATCCAACTTTGAAGGTTGCAAGATACTCGATGGCAGAAAACCCAGTGAACTGACTTAATAAAATAGATTAATATCATATCTGGAACGCACAAGTGTATTTAATTAAGTGCTTTTACGCGCGCGTCAATGCGAGCGTTCTCGTTGTAATAATTAAATAATGACAGTCAGTAAGGCGAAACGGTACCTACTCTCAAATATTGACAAGCTCTAAATATAAAATATTTCAGAAATAAATTGTGGTTCCCTTTAAAAACTAAGTTATGGGGAAGGAATTTTATCCTAGTAACTTAGTTTCATCTGTGGTTAGCATATGACAAGGACCATGAATAATGGAACAATATATAAATTTACGTGGGAGAGCCATGCTTCGGCACGTATGGGCCGGCTCGACTCCGCTCGATAGCACGGCCTCACAGAAAACCGGCCGTGAAACAATGGTTGCATTGCTTTTCACCGCGTGAGTGAGGTTACCGGAGGCACAGATTACTAAGTAGTTACTACGTAACAGATAAATCACTCCCTACAAAAACGTCCATACCTACCGTTTTAATTACCTACTCTTTCCGAGCGCCGACCGCTGCATGCGAAAATGATCTTAAATGTTCTTAAAACATGATTATTATTGCCTCGCAATAGCGCACGGTTGCATTGCCGTAAGTGAGTTTAGGGTTACCTCTTTTTATGGAATATTCAATATCTAAATTTTTTTTTTAAAGTGAAGTTTTATTACACAAAAAATCGGGTGTGTTGCCTGACTTAGACAAATGTAACACTGAATACCACGTCCCCGTAAGTTTACTAATACGAAACACTTAACAACGAATGCACGCTACCACGAAAAACTTAACGCCGTAGCCATACGATCTCGAATAACCAAAACTTTAATCCATCAATTCGAATCACTTAACAACAAATGCGCGCTTCTACGAAAAACTTATCACCAAAGCCACGCCACCTCGCTTAACCAAACCTCTAACGAGAAACATCAATAAATTATTAGAACAGTTACATTCACAGTCTCAAGAAACCAAAACAGCAAAGAAAATAGACAAGTAAAACTACATCATTATACTACTATATTTTATCATCTACATCCATATACAGCACATAAACTATCAGAAACCATGTCAATTTTCATCGTGAATTTAAGTGTATTTAAAGTATATATAAGTATATCAATACGATTTCGAATTACGTTTTTGTACTTTAAAAATTAAAAATAAAAACGTGAGCGCTCGATGCAGCTGTCGGCAACCCACTGCGTGAAAGTGCGTATAAGGTCCGCCAGCGGTCGAACGGCCGGGAGGTGTTTAGCGCACGTAAGTACATCGAGTGGCATAGGCCTGCCGGAGGCCATAACCCTGCCCCCTCCCCCTTTCCGCCCTTCCCCTCTTCTCCCTTGTAATCCCCCTCTCCCGTCTCCCCGCTCTTCCCCTATTCCCACCTTAAAGAACGGCAACGCACTTGTGACTCTCGAGTTACAGGTGCCCATGGGCGGCGGTTGTCATTTACCATCAGGTGACCCGTCTGCTCGTTTGTTTTTTATACCATAAAAAAACGAGAAATATAAAAATATTAATACAAAATATTATTAATGAAAACAGCTCAATACAAAATGAAACAAGGAGAGAAGCAAGTGAACAAAGAAATAGTAAAAGAAAGAAATATATAAAAACAAATAAAGACAAAACGATTCCATTAATTAAAACAGTATAAGAGTACCATTTTTTATCAAATGGACGGAACCCAAAATATGTCGGTTTATCATGCTTACGATGACAAAGTGAAAATAGGCATTTCAGCGGAAGATAACAGCTATAAAATTAGCTCCATTTACTTAGGGAGCAAGACTTCGTCAGTCATTATAACGAGAAACAGTAATAATGAAAATGGATGTTCTAATTAATAGTGTAATACGATATTGCGACCCATTTACGCTAATTATGGGCGTGTGAAAGCTACTAGTGGTCGTAAAGTCTTGAGAACAGGTCACAAGTCAATGCTGCTTGATATATTATTTTCCGACTCTTACGGCCCATCGTACATTTTCGTTTTTTTTTTATTTATTAAATTAAAATTTCAAGTGTCTAGTTATACTGAGTTTCGAATTTCAAAAATTTGAATTTCTTACATTGGAATTTTTTTAAGAACGCTCTATCAAAACGTTTAAATTTTTCAAAAATCAATAAAGAAAGTCGATGCTGGTGGTAACTGGTCACCGACTTTTTTGTACGTTGTGTACGATGTATTGTGAAATACCATGCCATGTGAAAAAATATTATTTTATGAGCATGATTCAATTAACATTCAATCAATCTTTAAATTGATTAGTTTTTATTTTGGAATTATATTTTCTGAATTAAATTTATAAACCTAACTTAGATGGCGAAATGCAAGTGATTTTTTACTTTTAATGACGCTAGATTACATTGATTACTACGTTCGGTCGTTACGCAACTATAAATATTCTCTCATCCTACATTTACAAACCTAAACAATAATATCTTCTACATATTCTTCTATCTCACGAATTCTGTCTTCTCAATCTTGCAGAACTTCCCATGGGCTCAACGACCGGTTTCAGTGCTGACCGAGCAGGCTCTGTTGAAGATGGCTCGCCACCCTGCCGTGGTTCTTTTCATAGGTAAGGAGACACATTGAAATAAGTTTTTTACTAAACAAACAAAAACCAATAAATTCTTGAGTGACAACACCGTTGACCTGATATAACCTGACTAGGAAATAACCTCTATAGCCCAGTCAACCAAGCTGTCTTATGATCAAAAATGGACATTTCGATTACCACGCATTTTTATTTTTGGATAAATAGTAAAAAACATGCGCTAATTAAGAATTTCGATACCCGCAGTCTGGACAAGTGGGGCGTCATTTTAGTTAATAATTTAGTGAAAAAAAAGATTGTTTTTTTACATTTCGTGTAATATCTCGGTTCCAGTTTTTCGTCATAATTATGTGCCCAAAGCATTTTTGTTCTCCATTAAATTACCTACAAAATGAGACCCGTTGACTTGAAAGTCACCTTGACTGGGCTACTATGCGTTTTCAGGAAATCATTTCACAATAAATTTGAGTCATATGTATGTCTATTTTTTTTTTGCAAAGATAACTC
The DNA here is from genome assembly GCA_963859945.1 of Euplagia quadripunctaria. Taxonomy (NCBI): domain Eukaryota; kingdom Metazoa; phylum Arthropoda; class Insecta; order Lepidoptera; family Erebidae; genus Euplagia; species Euplagia quadripunctaria. Next base: position 18,620,003 of record OY982579.1, on the reverse strand, counting down.
CCACATTGGGAATATTTCTGTGTCGCGGGGGCCTCACAAACATCACCCAGACTAGACTAGGAACAACAAGGTATTTGTTGATCACACACATTTTTGTCCCGTGTGGGTTTTGAACCCGCAACATTCAGCAAAGCGACCACTTAATGGACATGGCACAATTGCCATCCGTGTAGAATAAATACATATTATATCCAAGAATCTAAAACATTCAATTTCGTTTATTCTCAGATGATGAAGACTCGGAAATAGAGTTCGCCGAATCAGTCCTAACTGCGTCCGCCGAATCTTACTACGAAGAGTGTAGCATCCAATACCCAGGCTTCTGTCCGTACCAGAATTCCTCAGACGACGAAACCATGGACTTCGACTACTCAACATCACGCCACTCCAGAATGAAGAAGAAACCTTTCAAACATGTCATGTTCTACATTGGAATCGATGGTACTGACAGCGCTGACATGCTCAGGGAACACATAGGTTTGGACGACGCTGTGCCACTCCTTACCTCCATAGATTTCCCAAAACAGAGGCTGGTGACCATGAAGTATGGTGATGAGATCACCACAGATTCTGTACAGAACTTTGTGGACTCGTACCTGAGTGGGAACGCAGATTTCAAGCCATTAAAGCCGTATAGTGAGAAGTGTTAGTTACCGTAGTGTGACGAAAATACCGTAGTTAAAACTTGTAGCAAATAATATCATGATCGGCAAGGCATAATGATTGGTTTCATTTTTTTTAAACAGTCCTTTCCTTTAGCAAAAAGGCCTTACATCGGCCATAAGGTAACTAAGACTTGCTTTGACCGGGCGTTTACAAACAGAAAATACGAAACTGGTAAAAAATATTTACAATTCAAAATAAGTTGATTACATATATTATGCTCCCAGCTTGGAGGTCGTCCATTAATCACGCGATGCTTTTTAGCAACTTTTTGACCCCCTCTCCCCTGGTTATACCTACGTAGTGAGGTTTAAGACTAACTTCCTCTCACCTTAACCAAAATCACGTGTATTTCTTTTTTTCAATATATATTTAAAATTTTCGAAATATTATCTTTAAATGCAGATATAATTAACGAAAAAATTAATACACGTGATATCTCACTACACCCCCCTTCCCATTTGTTATGATTGTGATATTTCGTGATTTTTTCCGAACCCCCACCCCGCCTTCGAGCCTCACGTGATTAATGGACAATCCCTTGGAGTGATTCTAAGGAAAAATGGATATCAATACCTACTTTACGTAGGTGTTATAATAATATATTTCATCTGATAAATATGCCTGTCGATCTCTAGAATAACTAACTTACAATATTTAGTTCCGATTGTGTTAAAATCTTTGTAAAAATCTTTTCATGTAGGTACCTAAAAGTTTTGCTTTTAGAAATTATAAATAAAATATAACGTTATAAGTACATCAAATAAGTTATCATTATACGGTACATATACTACTGTTATAATTAAATGTACCTATAACAATAGTTTATAATGTTATATATTATTATTTAATCAAATAAAATAATCTATACCTGTACTATTTTGTATTTTGTGGTATAACTGGTATAACTTGTCTTATTTTGTAATTGATTAAATTTTAACAAAAATGTACTATAGTACCGTATAATAATAAACTATTTGAAGTATTACGTTACTTACTGTACTGTAAAGTAAAATGTAGAACCATTTTAGAAAAGCTGTTTTTTTATTATTGTTATACAATTTATCTTTTTCTCTATGGTTGGTAGCGCAAGTTGCCCCACATTTGTAGGTAAAAAATACATACAGCTGGACCTAGAACCTCCTCCTTTTTCTCTGTCAAGCCAAGTCTGTTAAAAATATCCGTTATCCCAAAATGAAAACAGTAGGTGTGACCACTGACCACTAATGGCGGCATGGCGCTGATAAATTAAACAGTAGCTGGTACGGTTTTGGTTTCATGGGACGAGTCGTAGAGCAACTAGAAAGAACTAACTGGCATCGTAAGAATGAAAAGAACATTTTAAAATGCTTGAAATGTTTCAATGAGGTGCAAGAAGCATAAAGTAAATAAAAAATGGATACTTGGATGTAAAAAATGTCTCTCTCCCCCTCTCTCTCTCTCTCTCTCTCTCTGATGAGTCTCCCTGTCACTTTCTCGTCCCTCACAATTTTATTGTGAGATACTCATTTATCATTAAAAAACTGTGCAATCTATTCAACTCTGTAAATTTTTTATAGTTATGTCGTCAGAAAGAGATACATGTATAGTAGATGCAGTAGATAAGTTAAGTTTAGATTCATTTCAGGATGCAGTATTTTCGGATACTTGGTACTTTATAACCGGCCACGCTGATGTTCTCTCTAAACGTAGTTTATCTAAGACCACGGACCGTAGATGAAGTGGATCAAAGTTCACTGCCATTATTTGGGAAAGTTGTGCTATAGTAGCGCCATCTTAATTTCATTCTCACTCAAAAGACCGTATCTGTACACAAATAAGTGACTGGAATTTGGCATATTTTGGTACATCAGCATAGAAATAATTACAACAATGAACAATGTTTTTGATTTCGTAGGTGATGATTAATTATTATTGTGTAAAATTCTAATTCAATGCAATAAGTTTTGCTGTCATAAAGTAGTATTAGAACATTAAATTAGAGTATTTTTTTGTTTTATTTTCCTCGGAACCGGAACAAAGTTCAAAGATTGTCAGAAATTGTTCCATCTATGGATGGGATGCTCAAGATGCTTTATGTATGTTTCTACGTGGGTGTCATACCGAAAAATGATTGATGATTGAGTATTTCTTAAACCATTTAAAGTGCCACATATTTTACCATCATCCCAACTAAATACTTTATAGGACCATTTTCCTTATATCATCTCTGCCACTAGACATAAGATGTCTTATCTCATTTGACGTCATTAAGGATGGTTTATTAGCAATTTATTATCTGATACAGTTTATAAATACAGTAACTGCAAATAAGTTTACAAATCCTTAACACCAATATCAACATCTAATACCTACTTACAAACAATTTAGTTTAATTTTAATTAATTTTATTATATCTAAATAAAGGGCATAGGCTTTTTTTTCGTGTGGAATCCCATAAGGGTCATCACCTCACCATGGCTATTGGTGAAGTGGTATGTCGGAATCGAACCGACTAAAACCACACGGTGTTCCGTCACAAGTGAGTCTATCGCAAGGGACTCTGGTATACTCTAGGAAGGAAGTCCTCGAGAACCAAAGGGCATAGGCTACTTTTTAAAATAAAACTGAAGGTTGTGAAATTGGGGACGAAAGTTTGTACCAGCTAGTATACTATAAATATATTTTTAGTGTACATTTTAGTGAAAAATAAAATTAACTATGAAGAAAAAACGTCACTACACAGCACTGACAGCACTACTAGCATTGTGTCTGTTAAGTACCTTATACACCATCCATCCTGACGTACGTCCCGCCAAGGTCACGCACGATGCACGATGAAAAACGATAGTAAATAGTCTTGACGTACGTCGATAATTATTATTAATTTCTTGCTGGACTTGCACGACCCATTTTGCACCCAGCGAACACCGCCACCACCGCGAGCATCGTGCAGGTGGACAGTGAATAACGTGAACATGTGTCAAAGCGTCGTGCGTCGTGCATGCTTGATGATGATGTATATTGCCAATTTGTGGGGAACACTCTCGCTTTCAAACCGACATTCAACGACACAAGCATGTGAACAGGCTGTTCGTGCATGCTTGCGTGAATGTGCTCGCACTTGGCGCCGATCGGGATGACTGTCGGTTTTTTGACCCACGTCAGACGTGAAAACATAACTTCACAATGTATTTGCATTTATATACACTCACACACATCTGTATATATATAATTAGGTTAAAAATAAATGTAGGTAATAACATATCTAAATGTATACGTAGGGTGCATTGGAAGTTCTGCGCTTCTGGCCTGACCTGGACTTCTGGCCTGGACTCGTAAATGTTTTAATTTTGAATGTTACTTATGAACGAGATAAACTTTAGGCATTAGGGTTGAAATCATAGATATATAGGAACCGCTAATATATTTTAGATAGGACCAGGACATAAAGTTGTTTTGATAGTCAAAGCGGTATGACCCTTGACTGGCAAATGAGAGGTCCTAAGTTCAAACCCAAGTATTTCTTCTGTCTTTTTGTAAGTTACATTAATTTTTTATGTAAAATGAGTGTATTATTTAAAAAAAAAACCTTAAAAAAGAGAAAACCAAAAAAAAAAATTTTAGTTTTTTCGATTCTTTATTCGTCCTCATTTAAATATATAATTAACACGTCATCTAGAAACTGGGCTCGGGGTTTTATATTAGATTGAAACCTTGCCCAGCCCAAGAACCAAACAATGGTCATAACATGGGCACAACACCGTACTGTCCTGTCGTGTATCCACGCCACAATTAATACAGATTCGATATGTGTCCGAGCATGTGAATCAGGGCTGCCAGTAAGGACAAATTATTTTATATAATCGAGTCTCAGAACTTATACAAAATCACGTACTATTATACAAAATTAGTGTTGTACAAACTACAACTATAGTACGTCACTCTGTGGGGATTTCAATAAATATGTTAACAATATAATATATTAGTAAGTAATAAATATAAAGGTGTTTAAACTTTAACTCTATGTGTATGTGCGTACTTATTTCGTTATAGCGTCAGTAAGGACATTGTATCCGATTATACAATGCATTCTACAATACAAACAGGATACATAATTATACGAATTTTGTATTCAATTATACAATCTGGCAGCCCTGGCGCAGGCTGTTTGGCAGGCTGCATGGCAAGCTGCGTGCCGGGCTGCTTGCCAGGCTGCACGGCGTGCGTGTAAACGCACCTAAACTAATACAGCTAGCGCTGTGGGTTAGAGTGAGAGAGGAGGAGCCTACCTACCGCTGCCGTATGTGTGAGTGAAAGGGTAACGAAGCGGTTTACCCTCTCATAGGAAGTTATCACTTCAAAAATATGTGTTTTGCTATTCCACATTTAAAAGGATACACCTCATACTTTTTACGTAAATAAGCTATAGATCAAGATTATGTCAACAAAAAATATGAACAACAATTTTGCTAACATTTACAATACTCACTTTTACTTTTTATTTTTAATGTCATGGCAAACTAAAATACTAAATCTAAAAAGACCATTATTCAGATTAAGCGTGGTAACAAAGGTCATTGAAAAAAACGAAAATTGACGCCAAAATCAGCCGCCATAATTGTTAAATATAATTATTAAAATAAATTTCACGTGCTCGTACGAAGCCCTGCTTTAATTAGATATATATAGATTAGAATTAAATCTACAAATCATGGCTGACAACGACGATCTTCTCGACTACGAAGATGAAGAACAAGCAGACCAGCAGACTGCTGACGGGGCGACTGAGGCGGCGCCAAAGAAAGAGGTTAAAGGATCTTATGTATCCATACACAGTTCCGGCTTTAGGGATTTCTTGTTGAAACCTGAAATATTGCGAGCCATCGTTGATTGTGGATTCGAGCATCCGTCAGAAGTCCAACATGAATGCATTCCGCAAGCGGTTCTCGGTATGGATATCCTATGTCAAGCGAAGTCCGGTATGGGTAAAACAGCGGTGTTTGTTTTGGCGACTCTACAGCAACTGGAGCCGTCAGAAAATCACGTCTACGTCCTCGTAATGTGCCATACTAGAGAATTGGCGTTCCAAATCAGTAAAGAGTACGAGCGTTTCTCAAAATACATGGCTGGTGTCAAAGTATCAGTGTTTTTCGGTGGAATGCCCATACAGAAAGATGAAGAAGTGTTGAAGACTGCGTGTCCTCACATCGTCGTTGGTACCCCTGGCAGGATTTTAGCACTAGTGAACAATAAAAAGCTCAATCTTAAACACTTGAAGCATTTTATTCTAGATGAATGTGATAAGATGCTTGAATCTCTGGATATGAGACGCGACGTTCAAGAGATATTCAGGAACACTCCACATGGTAAGCAAGTTATGATGTTTTCAGCCACTTTGAGTAAGGATATCAGACCAGTCTGCAAGAAGTTCATGCAGGACCCTATGGAAGTGTATGTAGATGATGAAGCCAAGCTGACACTGCATGGACTGCAACAACATTATGTGAAACTCAAGGAAAATGAGAAGAATAAGAAGTTGTTTGAATTGCTTGATGTTTTGGAGTTCAATCAAGTAGTAATATTTGTGAAGACAGTACAGCGCTGTATAGCTCTAGCACAACTACTCACAGATCAGAACTTCCCTGCTATTGGAATTCACCGGAATATGACTCAAGATGAGCGTCTCTCCCGCTACCAACAGTTTAAAGAGTTTCAGAAGAGGATTCTAGTCGCAACCAATTTGTTTGGAAGAGGAATGGACATTGAACGAGTCAACATTGTTTTTAATTATGACATGCCTGAAGATTCAGACACTTACCTGCACCGTGTGGCTCGTGCTGGCCGCTTTGGTACCAAAGGTTTAGCTATAACTATGGTGTCCGATGAGGGTGATGCAAAGATTCTGAATGAAGTTCAAGATCGTTTCGATGTCAACATTACGGAATTGCCTGAAGAAATTGAGTTGTCTACTTATATTGAAGGCCGATAGGCTATTACCATTCCTTATGTACAATTATCTTACATTTTGAATGTCTAGGCTAAAGTAGAGAATTAAGAATTTAACACGAATGATTGTTGAAGTAAGAAAAACAAGTAATTAATTTTGAAATATTGAAATTTTTTGACATATAGACATTCAAAAAGTACCATTCAATTTAGATAACACTATATGTGTTTGAATATGACTTAAGTCTTTTGTGCTGTTGTTGAGTGCACATTAATTTCATAGTAACTCTAGGATTAATGATTAATTAAAGCTAATTTGCTATTGTGTTATTCTTGATTTTCATTTAGTACCTTAAATCCATAAGAAAGTCATAGTGTACTTTTACCTACCTTTTGTACCTTCTAAAGTAATATTTAAAAACTAAAGTTCTCTACGTTTTAACTGCATAACAGGTATTCTAAAACAAGAACACTAAAGTGCAAATGTACTATTTGCTTTTTAACCTATAAATATTTAGGACACCTTGACAAAGTCAAATCAAATAGGTATTCAATACAACTCTATTCTTTTTATTTTATTGAGTATAGGATGCCAAATAAAGGAGTAGAAAATAAAGTTTTATGAATAACTATGATTCTGAACAGTCATTCTCTCTGCCACTCTTTGTCAAAATTATAATAATAATAGACCTTTGTACAATATGACGTGAAGGTAGGTCTTTTTCAAGGTTCTTAGTACTGACAACAGTAGTAGTGATGATTCTCGGAACAACTACTGTCATGAATGTTAAGTCAGCATTTGACTTGCATATTATTTTATGGGAAACAAAGTGCAAAATTGATGATGGGTGGTATTTTGTTACATTGACAAAGTCTTCACAGGCTTGGCCAAAGGAGAATGTTAGAGGCCCCTCAGTCATTTTTCTTTTTTTTAAAGATTACTAGTAATGTGGGTCACACATTACTAGTATTCTTGTTTACCCCTCCAACTAAGCTAAATGCTTGTGTTGTTGTGTTGGGAGTGGGTTCACATAGGTAGTGCACTGGGTGGGGTTCGAACCCGCAACCACTCGATCGCAAGTCGGACGCCTTAGCCATTACGCTACCGCCGCTTGGGTGAGACTTGTATAATGTGTTGCAAAAATGGTAGAGTAGGTATACCTGGTCACTATCATCAAAGGAACAAGACTCACTTTAACTGCCCCTAAACCGGCACCTATTCGTCATCAATGCGACACACACTCCTCTATGCCGAGGATGTCTCAACGCGGAGGAAACGGCCGCCCACGTTATCCTGGAGTACAAGGAAGTTGCACACAATGGGCAAATATCCTCTTGGGTGTGAGCTTACTTCTAGGAGCCTGTGAACACCCCGGGAGGCTTCTGTGCTTCTGGAAGGAGCTAGGTTAGCTTAACTGATCAGTCATAATGGACTGCCTGAGTGCGGAAACCGAGGCCAATACCAATACCACTCTAACATTAGCTCTTGATAATATGTTTTACTAGATTTCACTTGATGTGATCAATTAATCTCATCAGCAATATTATTTACACACCTGGGAGGATAATAAAATAGGAAATAAAAAGCCTAATTAAAAAAAAAAAACTTTATTATGTTAACACCCCATATGTGTAACAATACCGGTTTAATGTTCTTTGATTCACAAGAAATTGTAACATACCTACATATATTTTAACACCTAATTAAAACAACACAGGTTTGTTTTTCTTTTATTTTTTTACATAGCACCATAAACTAGTTTGAGAACAAAGAAGTATTTTATACCATTCCAAATAAGGTCTCACATGTTTCTGTGGTGTACAATGCATTAAATTTAATAGGATAATATAACATTACTACCATTTGTTTGAAGACAAAGACATAAACAGGATACTAGTATTATTTCACTGTATTTCTATTTATATAAAAATACCTTTGTACTATTGTTACCTACACTAGAAGTTGTTCCTTTTAAAATATAAAAATAGAAGATCAATCTTGATATGCATTACAACAATTTAAGAATAAAAACCTCTTTTCTTACATACTCTTTATGAATTAACTATTATTTATGATCTAAATGAGAGTATTTTTTAGACGAGAATGTCTTCTCATGAGTGAACCTTGTGATCAGGTCCAGGGCCCACTTGGGCTGATCTCCAGGTACCATGTGTCCTGCATTCCTCACCATAATTTCTACAAGTTTGCCTGCCTGCTTGACATAGCCAGCAACTTCACCATCCACCTCCCAAATAAACCTTTTAGCTGTTTTATATTCCTCTGCACCAGTAAAGTTCAAATTTCTGAGGTAATTGACTGTTAGTGGATATGCAACAATAATATCAAGCTGACCATTGTAAATAACTACATAGTAATGATCAAGAAGCTCTGCTATCCACGGAGCTACAGATTTCATCACGTCTTGTTTTAAATGTTGCTCAACTTCTTTTCCTGTATTGAAAGGTTTGTCACCAACATGTATAGATTTACGGACAGCAGATTTTTGTAACATTGGCCCAAAATCTTCATAGGCAGTGTAGTCTTTAGTATGTAGATAATTAAAGTAGAATTTGAAGCCAGTCATATTGGTGAAAACACTTTTCCCGTCAATTAGATCACCATTTAACAGTGTATCAAAAGTGTTAAAAGCATCATCAAATTTATTTTCTTTGATAAAATTAATAGTTTTATTCTCATATTCCTCAAAAACCTTTGCTTGGTTAAAGTCTATTAGACCAATTTGATTTAAATATTTTCCATAAACAAGTTGGTGTTCCGGATCACTGAGGCCATTGCCAATTGCTATACCTTTCATATTGATTTTAATTTTTGCTGATGGATTCATCTTATGTATGGTATAAGCAAGTGCTGGTACATACTTGCCAGCGTAAGACTCACCTGTCACAAAGAACTTATTTGACTGCAGGTCTGGGAAGAGTTGAAAGAACTGAATTAGAGTAGAATATAATTGTTCACCTACTTGTGTCTCATTTGTACAGTATCCCTTGCTATCATTAGTGAAGCTGAAACCAGTACCTACTGGACTGTCTATATATATGATATGGTGGTTCAAAGCCCAGTTGTATTTCCTTCTCTCAAATTTATTATTGCGAACCCTTAGGGGCCCATTTTCAGTAAATAAGCCATACAAAGAAGATGCTCCAGGCCCACCCTGTAACCACACGATGACCGGCGCATATTGACCATCAGGTATCATCGCAGGAAAATACCAAAAGAATTGATTAGAGTCATAGGTTTTGTTAACAGTGAAATATCCAGCGTAACTCTTGATACGTAGACTTTCAGTGAATGGGACACGTGCTCTTCTCCTTCCTTCTTCAATTTTGCCGCTCTCCACATACGGCGTCAGAAACAGTGGCTCTCCAGCGTCTCCGCCATCACGCTCACCCAAGTTTAATTTAGGGTACCGATGAAAAAAACAGTCGGCAGTAAAAAATATTTGAAGAAATACAAACAAAAATAATATGCGCGCCATGTCGAACCCACAATGCCACGAATACTAAGTCAGTAAGTGAGCGATCTAACCTTTTGCCTTCACCTTTTTATCATGTTCAAAGCAAAACAATAACAAAATAAAGAATAAAGTATTTGCATTGGCCGGTTTGGTTTATCAGCAATTCTGGATCTGTGATAGCGATTAGTGTTGCCGATCGATAGTCGACCATCGATAGTCGATAACCAACCAATCGCAAGACGATCGATAGTATCGATAGAATTGATTATATCGATTGCTCAGAACGGGGCAATACTATCGAATGAGTGCAATCCTATCGATACTATCGATAGCATTGTTGCTCGTAAATAAAAAACTATTGATACTGTCGATACTATCGATACAATCGATTATTTTAGTTTTTTTTTATGGTATAGGGGGCAAACGAGCAGACGGGTCACCTGATGGTAAATGACTACCGCCACCCATGCAACTCGAGAGTCACAAGTGCGTTGCCGCCCTTTAAGCTGGGAGTAGAAGAAGAGGGGAGGGGGGAAGAGGGGGAGAGGGGAAGGACGGGAATTAGGGTTAGGGCCTCCGATAACCTCACTCACGCGGCGAAATGCAATGCAAGCATTGCTTCACGGCCGGTTTTCTGTGAGGCCGTGGTAACGAGCGGAGTCGAGCCGGTGACAGTATTGCACTCATTCGATAGTATTACGTCGTTCTGAGCTTTCAATACTATCGATAGGCTAATCGATAGTATGGCATTTTCAGATGAAAACTCGATAGATTTCATCTGAAAAAGCCGAAATCCGATGCCGAACTATCGATCCGATGCCGATCGATCGAGGGCAATTTCAAATGTGGGGAATCGGGAATTTATAGCCTTATTAATTACATTACGACTCCACGTTTTTTTCTTCCCAAAATGGGAAATTTGACCATTATTTTGGGGTAATTGTGCAGTGGCCTTGAGCGGACGTACAGCCAGGATGGATCGTCACGATGGTGTGTATGCTACGTCCAGCACCGCGGCTTTGGCGGGATGTACGTCAGGATGGATGGTATGTATGCTACTTAAGTTGTAAGTGTTATTACCACTTTAAAAACTGATGTTTCAGTTAATGAGTTGAACGGGTTTTGTTGCACACAAACTCTTTCTTTTTTCCATTTACCTGTTGATGACGAAAGGTAGTGTAATTGTTTTTGTTATATAACTTTTCAAATATATTTTGTGAACGGTTTTCTATTTCGATATTGTTTTGCTTACTGATAAAAGTAAATGCGGTTTTTACTGTAACATAGGGTTTTTATCCCCTTTTTTAATACACAAATACCTACTTAATTCGAATGGTGAACAATTCGAATCAAGTATTTATTTCGAACCATTTAATTCTGTAATAAAAGTAATTAATAATGGTTTCCCATACTTATTAAATATTTATATAGTAAAGAAAATACATAACGTTGCAACGGTTTCAATCTTGGCTTTGTCGGCACTAAATTATTTACGCAACTTTAATTAAAGTATTGAATCATTATCTATATGCAACGTTATATATATATATATAAACTTAAGTGTTTATATTTTTTCTCAAAAATTGAATCCTTTTTATTTATTTATTAAAGCATCGCCTGGCATCTTAGCCAGGTCGACCCGATTTGTCGGACGCTTAAAAATTATGTATTGCACCTGAGGGCCTTTAAGTCGTCGGCCCATGTCGTGCGGTGTTCCACAGGGGTCTGTCCGTGGACCACTCCTGTGGAACATGTGGTACGACTGGGCCCTTAGAAATGACTTTCCCCCGGCTTGATAATGAGATGGGCTTCAATTTTTTTTTTTAAACATCTAATAATAAACAGCTTACTGAAGTAAATTACTAAAAATTTAGCTTCCTAGAGGTTGCAGGATTTACTGTACTTACCTTTAATGTGGCTCCATAATATGGTATCTTAAAAAATGCAGTCCCAACACCTAAATTCTACATAGTTTGTTAAGGCCCGGAGTATTTTTTCCAAATAATTTATTTATTTATTTAAAACATGGAAGGCATACAGCTATAAGTGTTAGTATAAGCTCAAAATACAAGCAATAGCTTAGTTTGGGAATCAGCTCACGGTACCTAAATAGGACAATCAATACTACTCCTTGTTTTCCACTTAAAATGTATCATCTGCAAATGTTAAAATGTGACGAATAAAGATTTTTATTTTCATTGAAGTGAAAACTTCTTTAGCGGCGCTGGGCACTTTTTAAGATGGGTAAAAAATGTTAAACTCGCGTCAGATTTCAGGGTCACGTGGACCCTGATCGAAAATGTATGGATAATATTGTGTCCGAGTGTAATATATTTAAAAAAAAATATATATTTTTATAACGAGATCGAAAATTCTTAAGACGGAGGTGAGTTTCTTATATTTACAAGTACAGCGTCAGAGAGACAAGTGTGACAACCGCATAGTAGAACAAATGTGATTTTTTTTTCCTATCAGTTCTACTAGTATAACAAAAAGTAGAACAACGGTGAATAGACCAACAACACAGCTTAGGTTGTTAAATGCAGAAACCGAAAACTACTAGGTACTTACCTTACTACGAAGATTTTCCCTGTCCGACGACAGATTCTGGTATACAATCCCTGGGCAGGTAGTTTATATGTTTTTTTGTTTAGGTAATAAAAGCCAGTTGACCGATAAGAACCAACTTAAGACATAGCCGAGGATTAAAGCTAGATTAAAGCCGGGAGCTAGGTAACTATATACCTTTTTTGTGTGAATGTATACTTTTCATATACCTACAATACATTTATGCCTTCCGTGGCCCTTGTGGGTTTATTGTAATTATAATCTTTATGTATATATTTCTTCTGTGCGTGTGTATGTCACTGAACTCCTCCTAAACGGCTGGATCGATTTTAATGAATTTTTTTGTGTCTTCATGTGGATTCGAGAATGGTTTAGATTTACAATTGGACCCGGTAGATGGCGCTGTGATAGGGTTACAGGAATAATAACCGATTTTAATGAATTTTTTTGTGTCTTCACGTGGGTTGGAGAATGGTATAGATTTACAATTGGACCCGGTAGATGGGGCTGCGATAGGGATAGATAGGAAAATTTACAAATGCAGACGAAGTTGCGCGGTACAGCTAGTAGTATATATATAGATTTTTACGAGTTATATGAATAAGTATCTACCCATCAAAAGATATCGTCTACCATACGATTTAGATAATCTTTATTCAATTTTATTCCGCAGGAATTTAGAATGTGTGCAGATAATTACTGTAACAATATAGAACATCGTTAACTACTAGATAATATGTATAGAACAATTATAAAAATATTGCAGGATTCAGCTATTGATGGTAACCGTCGCACTGCTTGTAATAGATATCGGAGACATAAGGTTGTAGTCGGCTGGAACCAACATGTTAAAGATGCGCATGAAGTGGCTAAGATGCATTTAAAAAATTGGATCTGGCATGGTAAACCATCAACAGGACATATTCATGATGAAATGTACCTCAGTAGGAAATTTTTTAACTCAAGACTTAAATGGTCCCAGAATCATGCTGATCAAATAAGAATGGATATCTTGGCCACGCATCGCTCTGATAAGAATTTTAGGATGTTCTCGCAATGTACTGACAATCATAATATTAAACAAAGTCGAGCTGAATGCATTGAGTCACAAAGAGATCCTCAAACGATCGCAAATATATTTAAAACGCATTTTAAGGTAAACTCACAATTGTCTAATGTACAAAAAGAGCAGTGTTTTTTTGAGCATACTCCTCGGAGTATGCTCAAAAAAACACTACGTCTCGACGTATACAAATTTATCGCAAAGACGTAGATAATGTAATAAAGAACATGACTCGGGACAAATCACCGGGACATGACAGTCTGAGTGTCGAACACTTGCGGCATGCATGTTCTATAGTTTGTGTCTAGGACATAGGTATCTTCCGGGGGACCTCATGAGAACTATCGTGGTGCCAATCATCAAGAGTAAGACTTGTGATGTTAGTGACAAAAATAACTATCGTCCAATCTCTCTAGCCACAATTCTTGCAAAGGTACTGGACGGTTTGCTCAACACGCATCTCAGGCGAAGTGTTAGCACACACAACGCACAGTTTGGCTTTCAGCCAAGTCTATCCACTGAGAGTGCCATATTGAGTGTAGAGCAAACCGTCAGGTATTATGTGGACCGCAATACGCCGGTCTATGCTTGTTTTTTGGATTTATCTAAAGCCTTCGATCTAGTTTTTTATGAGGTCCTATGGAAGAAACTTAGAAAGGAAAATGTACCTACTGAGCTGGTGGAACTATTTAAATTTTGGTATAGTAACCAAGTAAATGTAGTAAGATGGGCAGATAGCATATCTGATGAATACAGGCTGGAGTGTAGGGTGAGGCAGGGGGGGGGATCTCTTCACCCACGCTCTTTAATGTACCTATACATAAACAGTCTGATCGCCGAACTCAGTAGCATGCATGCCGGCTGCTACATTGACGGAGTCGCGGTCAATAACATAAGCTATGCTGATGACATGGTGTTGTTGAGTCCGACGATCAACGCTCTCCGTAACTTATTAAAAGTCTATGAGCTTTATGCTGAGAAACACGGTCTAAAATGTAATTGCACAAAAAGTGAGTACATGTTGTTTAGTGTCAATAAAAGAAACCCTACCGTAGTACCTCCTATTCTTCTAAATGGATCACCCCTCAATAGGGTTAGACAATTTAAGTACTTGGGCCACATTATTACTGATGACCTAAAAGACAATGCTGACATTGAACGTGAACGAAGGGCGCTAGCTCTCCGGGGTAATATGTTGGCTCGCAGGCTTGCTCGTTGTTCGACTGAGGTCAAAATTACCTTGTTTAAAGCAAACTGCCAATCATTTTACACAAGCAGCCTGTGGGTTAATTATACTTAAAGGCCATACAGCCTCTGCGCGTTCAATATAACAATGTTTTCAGAATGCTGCTACGGTTCCCGCGTTTCTGTAGCGCGTCGACGATGTTTGCCGAAGCACATACTGATGATTTCTATGCCATCAGACGCAAACGTATATCGTCATTGATTTGCAGAATGCGTGGTAGCAGTAGCACTATTTTGAGAACACTGATTGATAAATACGATTGCCCTATCCAAGCATACTGGGTAAAATTTGTTATTGGGGTTTTTAAATGAATAAATTGATTATTTAATTTCTAATTTCACACAATTAATTAATTTATAATTTTTATATTTCATTCGGATTATTAGTCCATGTTAGTTTTATTATAATTATTTAATTTATTCATTTGATTTTATTTGTTATTTAATGTTGAGGTATTTTCTGAATTAATTTGTTGATTTAATTATAAATACTAACATACGTTAAGCTTTTAATTGTACTAGCAAATAATGGATCTTTGTAATCTAAATAAATAAATATATTATTATTGTTATGACACATTTATGAACGAGTTGTGTGACTTCAAATGGTCTATGACATACCGTCAAAACTTCAATACAAACGTGAGACGTTACTTCAAACTGCTTCTATCTAACGATCCGGTTGCTGTGATCACTCCAACGATACGATATATAGTATATTATCTATGGACACGATGCAGGATGCAGTCAACATGTAGAGGGAATATTGAATCGTTTATGTGTAGTGTTGTTATGAATGAATTTGGTTAGTTCCGGATAATGACGGTTCACTATCTTCATCTCAAACATTCAACAATAAGTTTGATCGCATTAATCAGCTTCATACCTCTGGGTGGCGCCATATATTTTCCAAACGTATATCCTAGAATAAATGTGAACATAGAATTGCCAGAACTCATCAACAAACCTCTTATAATCACACCATATTTAAAAACAGGAAAAGTATCCCTTGCTCAGAATCTTTCTCGAGTGTCCATAACGGATAAAATTGGATTCCGTAGTCATGCGGGATTCTTTAGAGTTTGTGAAAAATATAACTCTAATTTATATTTTTGGTACTTCCCGCCGTTTTCTAAAGTGGAATCGGCGCCTATTATTCTTTGGCTCCAAGGTGGACCAGGTGGCAGTTCACTTTTCGGGCTCTTCGAAGAACTAGGCCCATTGAAAGCCAAGAAAGAAGGTTTAGCATTAAGAAAGTATCATTGGGCTTTAGATTATCATTTAATTTTTATTGATAATCCTGTAGGCACTGGATTTAGCTTTACAGATAACAGTAAAGGTTACTGTAACGATGAGGATTGTGTTGCTCAAGGTCTCTACAGCAGTTTGCAACAATTTTTTACACTTTTCCCTAAACTGAGAAGCAATGACTTGTACCTAGCTGGGGAATCATATGCTGGCAAATATATACCAACCCTAGCTATGAAAATACATGAAGAAAATGAAGTCACATTAGGAAATGAGATAATAAAACTCAAAGGGCTTGCTATGGGTAATGCATATTGTGATCCTATCAACCAGCTAGATTATGGAAACTATTTGTACCAACACAGCTTAATAGATGACAATCAGTTAAAAGTATTTCTTAAATATCAAGATGAAATAACTAAACAAATTAAGAAACAGAACTGGGAACAAGCTGATGTTCTAATGGATAGATTGATGAATGGCCAATTAAATTCTTTCTCTTATTTTAAGTCATTTACTGGTTTTCAATATTACTACAATTTTTTACAGTCAAAATCAATTGATGATGAAAGTGCATTAAATACTTTACTAAAAAATGTAAACATAAGGCTTAGTATACACGTTGGAGGACTCCCGTTTAGTGATGGGGAGGATGTGCAATTGCATTTAACATATGACATACTGAAATCCGTTGCACCTGTGATTGCAGAGCTATTGCAACATTACCGTATTATGTTCTATAATGGACAATTAGATATTGTTGTTGCTTATCCATTGACGGAGAAGTTCTTGCGTAATTTGAATTATCCAGATTCTAAGAATTATAAGGATGCTAAAAGGTACATTTGGAAGGTTGGTGATAACCTTGCTGGCTATGTGAAATTTGCAGGCAATATCACTGATGTCTTGGTACGTAATTCTGGTCATATGGTACCGAAAGATCAACCGAGATGGGCTCTTGATATGATTCGAAGGTTTATAAATAAGAAGTATTGGTTTAACTAGCTACAGAGAACATTTTATATTTTCTGGTTATTGCTAAACCAAAGTATTAACGCTATTAAGCTATGGTACTTGTCTCTGTTTTATATACAATATAGGTGCAGCAAGACAAGCTACTGCAAAAATATGTCATTCTATCTTTATTCTGACGTCACGAATAACATTGAACATGCAGGTACCAAAACGCAGCACACTATCTTGGCAGAATATTAGCCGGAAAGAATATTTGATTGGCTGTAATTCAGTTTATTTGTAGGGGATCAGAGAAATTACATAAAAGAAGCCAATGTACAGTACTATTTGGATGTTTTAAATGAAAATAAAATATTATTTATACAAATTATTTATTTTATTTCACATAGCGGCTAAGTTGTCTATAAATAAATACTACTTACTAGATACAAATAATTACACAGACAGTCATTTAATTAACATAAAATAGCTAAGGTATGAAAAGTTGAAAATTTAGTTTTTTAAGACGTCTAAACGTAAACGAGAATGTCAATCCAGCTGGATCTTATAAATAAAATAATTTGTGGCTATTATCCTTAAGGACCTATAGAATATGTGATACACAATTTAGAGAATTAATATAAACAATGCTTTGAAGAGTGAATGCCAAATTATAAGATTTAAATCCTAATTGTCATTTAAGATTTGAAACAGAGAAAACATCAACAACACATCGACATGCTTGCATTGCTTCACAAAGCGATACCACTGAGTATAACGGAGCTAATTCATTCTCTCTCTCTCATCTCAATATAGTGTATTAAGACCCATCACATCATGAGTTTGCCCACTAAAATTTAGAGTTCATCCATTACTTTATATGTGCTCCTTAATAAAATATTAATATGAACACCAGTTTCATTAAACATATATTTATAACTAATATACCTTAGCTAACAAATTAATTTACTAACAGACATAACATGTAATGCATTGTAACAAAACATTTTGGATTCATATCAATTTCATAGAACATTAGAAATAATTATATTTTGAGTAATTAATATGGTTAATTGGTTTTATAGACGTATTTAAAAACTAGTAAGTTTGTTACTTTTTTATTATTATTCCAAATATCTACATGGAGTCACCTTGAGGTTGACTGTTAATTATTTTGCAATAATTACTAGGTTGTTTTTTTATCCTAAAAAATTACATCTTCCATTAGACAACTGCCTCTATTTATTAATTTAGAAGGTTTAAGCCATTCATGCTGTCATTGCGTATTTTACTTCATTAACCAAGTTCAAAAAGGAGGAGGTTCTCAATTCAACTGTGTGTTTGTTAAGCGATATCTTCGTCATTTGTGAACCTATTTTAATCTTTTTTTAATTGAATTGGTTGTATCAAGGTTGATCGCATTTAAATTTGAAGATAATATTCCACTTCTAAGGGTGCAAAACGAAGTGATAAAGAATACAGCTTATTGTAATTTAGGCGCATTAAAGTTGGTGATAATTTTTAAAAAGTTAATTATTGACTATTAAATGAGTCACAATTAAGACACAGATGAGTCACCATTTACACTAAAAAACAAGGAGAATTATTACAACTAATTTATAAATACGTCCATAATTCAGTCTATAGAGAGCTAAATTATTCTTATGATTAAAAAATCCGGTAATATTAAAAATAAATTCGATTGTTATTCTGAATTAAGGGTTGGAATATATTCCTGAAATTCCTGATTATTAATATCAACTGCAGAAAGAAAATTACAACTAATATTATTATTTTTTATGTATAATTAATAATCATAGTTCAAATAAAAATAAGTCGGACATCTTGGCACGTTTTTTTTAAATTACATGTTTAATTACTGGCTGAACACTCGTAAGAACAGTTGCGAACTTCTCATAGAGTTTAGCTGACTCCAACTGGGCCCCCCTGCAAGGAGCTATTTACAGTTAAAACATTTATTTTCTAACGAATGACTACTCAAATTATATTATTTTTAATACATTCGAATAAATCAACTAATTTTTTGCAGGTACGTCAATAATCCATCAGTGTAGCGCCTGACACCGACTCGCCTGGTCGCTTAACCCCCTGATAAAGAGCCCCCGTCGGGTCCGAAACCAGTTGGTCATCCCCGATATAGACACGCGAGGGAAACCGTATATTTTAATAAATAACCATACGAACCCCTCTACTGTTATTACGATTTTCTATAGGCACTGATAACGGCTTATCATCAATTGCTGTACTGGCTTATTTGCCAGTTAAAAACCTTCAGTTTAGTAAGCAGGCTTCTTTTGACCTTCACAGTTATGTTAAATTACTTATGACCTATGGTTCGAACGAGACAGCAACTTTATTTTAAGATGAAAAAATACTGAAACTGATTCAATAGCTGATTAAAGAAAACTAATATCTAATTTGGAACCTGTTTGAACTGTGATGCTGACAACATGGCGGCTTCTTGACTGAATTCTCATTGTGCGATTAAAATGTTCTGGTACCTCTTGAAATAATCACGCTAGTAAAGCTGTGAGAGCATCCAAGAACTGTGCGCGTTGAGCGATGGGCACAGAGATGATGGAAGAGTCCACGTGGTCCAGGGACACTGACGCACCACATTTGTTAGCCGCCTGTTCGAACGCTGCGCCGAAAAGACTGGAAAATGCATAACAGTTTCTCAATTAAATAATATAATCTTTTATGTT
>OY982579.1:18515035-18599932 GCA_963859945.1 Euplagia quadripunctaria | reverse complement strand
CAGCGGTTTAACTTATACGAGGGCTACACTGAAAATTTCGGGAATCAAGGAAGTGACACAACATTACTATTTAAAAATGTATTTATTGCTTTTCGAAGTATTCTCCGCGAAATTTGACACATTTTCCATAAGATGGAACCAATCATTCAAGCAACCATTCCATTCGGAAGTTGGGGTCTCAAAAATGGCCGTTTTGTAGGCGTCCACAGCTTCTTCAGGTGATGAAAATCTCTGACCACGCAATTTATTCTTTATTTTAGGTAAAGTATAGAAATCATTAGGGCTTAGGTCGGGACTGTACGGCGGATGGTCTAATAATTCTATGTTTTCTTGCTCTAAAAACTCTTTTGTTCTGTGCGCGGTGTGAGAACTCGCATTGTCGTGATGGAGGATTATGCGGCGGTTGCAGTTCTCTTTACGGAGTTCGGAAACGACCTGTGGCAAACAAATGCTAGCATAACCGTTCTTTGTCCCTCAAGAGGAATAGTCGCAACATGGCCGGTTTCCGAGACAAACGTGGCCACCATTTTTTTTGCAACACTCCGTGAACGAACCATTTTAGTTGGCTTTAACTCATTTTCGAACACCCAAACTCGTGACTGGTTTTTTGTTTCGGGTTCGTACGCGTATATCCAGGATTCGTCACCTGATACAATGTTGTATACAGCATTTGAAGATCCTGCGTGGAATCTTTCGAGAGTTCGGACGCACCAAGTAACGCGAGCCGCTTTTTGTTCTTCACATAGCAAATGCGGTATCCATCGGGAAAACAACTTTTTTACACCTAATTGTTAAAAATATGTATAAAAATATGTATATATGTATAATATATAAATAAAAAAACATATATACCAAATACCTAATGATACATGGACATTTTTGCAATTCTCTTTTACCTCGTACTACAGGTATTTAAGTACATATTTACTACTGCGTCATATTTGATGTACGATTAGCGCATATTGCGCAAGTTCCGCATATTTGCGCGTTTGCGCTGATTTATCAAGCGTACAGATTACGCTTAGTTTGTGCTAATAATACCTTTATAAAATGCGTGAGAATTATACTGTATGGTTATCTTCGGTTAAATGTTCTTTAACGCCTTATTTTTCACTTGAAGAGCTTACAAAAATAATACAAGATGGTTTGATACGAGAACGCCACAGGTGGAGGAGTCTGTAGGTTCTGACATGAATATTCCGAGATTATCGATACGATTTAGGACTCCCAAATATATAAACTTCTTAAACAACGTCAGTATATTGTCGTAATCAATATTACGATATTACGGTAGGCAAAAACCGGTATAAGTCTGTGTCCGATCAATATAAGACAAACTTATGACTAAGGATTAATAATGCTAAGTTATTGACATGATAAATGTCTGTTTTATCTACCATTTCCTATTTTCTCTCTTTAATACATTTTCTCAAAGATATGTTGCACCATTAGTTAGCACGACGGCTAATTAAACTCTTTTACTGATTATTTTATTATTACGGATTTAAACACATGTAATGACTATCTTTAACAGCAGAGATATTACTTTCAAAATGATTATGTGATTAAAATATAAAAGCAAACAATTGGATTTATATATTAAATTTATATTTTAGATAACTATTCCACAAGACAGTAGGTTTTACAAAGTGTATATACATACACACTTTACAAAAAAAAAACCCCGCCAAGTGCGAGTCGGATTCGCACACCGAGGGTTCCGTAAAATATTTTTATTATATGATGTAACTAAAACTTTCCGGTTTTCGGAGTTTTTCCTTTATCTGTGCTATAAGACGTTGCTTCGTACCAAATTTCAAGATTCTGAGTTCACGGGAAGTACCCTGTAGGTTTTGATTCCCTTGCGAGTGTCGAAAATTTGCGGCATAAACGGCTGTATCTTTTGATTGCGTTGGCTTAGAAGTTTGATTTTTTCACAGCTCCAAGGGACAGTAGACTTGAGTAATTGATATAAATTCCAGCTTGATACCTTCACGCGTTCCTGAGAAAAAGGGTCTTGACAGATAGACAGACCTTCGGACGGACGGACAACAAAGTAATCCTATAAGAGTTCCGTTTTTTCCATTCGAGGTACGGAGCCCTAAAAATTATGCCACGTGTCTCGAAATTCTCTATCTCCACCTTAAAATACATACCGACCCATATCTTTCTCTCCCCACTTTACGTACTACTACATACATATATGTATCTATTGTTCTCACAAGGTGAGGCAGGCCCGCTGTGTAAAGGTCACCGGCGTTATTTTCACTCTTTCCCCCGATACCTGGCCAAGTGCCAGCGTCAACTTTGAGGAGACGTCGTCGCGATAAATTATTCACAAATATACCTAAGTAGAAAACGCTTGTATGCCAGTTGCAGTTCATTGAACATTTCGATACAAGAAATGTAGTATAATGAATTAGATTTGCTGTTAATTTTTTGCTCGGACCTCATTTGAATGAACCTTACTCGTGTAATAAGTTCGGAAAATGTTACTAGGATAAAAAATCTATATGTATGTGGCCCGTCTGATGGTAAGCGATTGTCGAAGCCTATAAACGCTTTCAATTCCAGGGGACTTGCAAGCACGTTGCCGACCCTTTAGAAACCTATACACTCCTTTCTTGAAGAAACCCACAGTAGTGTAGTTCTAGAAAATTAATTTAGTTATTTGTTGTAAGATTAGAATACTAAAATGAACTGTAAGTTATTAATATCAAAATGGTAATAGTTTTGTGTACATATTGTTAACAGATTTTACACTTGCGTTGAATGTTTATTTACCGCTACACCGCTAGAATGGAATGGTCAGCCAGGAAACACAAATGTGAAATAAACATTTATAGTATATCGATGTATCAGATGGATATACAACATGGCAGGAGTGTAGTCTACAGGAGAGGTATATTTAAAAGAATATAAAGTGTATAATATTTATAAGTCATATCTAACAGTTTTGAGGGATATACCCCTCATTCTATGTATCAATTACATAAGAGAGAGATTGAAAAAAGAGATAAAAAGTTTCTATCAGTGAGGTCAAACAAGGTCGCCGCGGTTATTTTCTCGATGAAAGTGATCATTTGACGCGCTGTTCTGTATGAGTTTGATATTGCGGTTCCCATTACAACTAATCATCCGCGAGTTAATAACTCTACGTTCATCTACTTATCATGCATATCCTAGGAACTCGTTCCGTTTACACAGAACGTCTCATTCACAAATAGTCAAGCTTTTGCAAAACGTTTTAACAGCACAAAGTCTCATTCTCAAAATGTCTTGTAACATTTGTTTTTTTTTTTAATTTAATTTACTTGGTAACAAACTTAGTTTTTTTTGGTATTTACAGTGATTCCACTTTATTTGAATCAGATCACTTACTTATTCTTAGTTTGGGTCTAGATAGATATGTGTAATAAAATTATTACTATTATTCTCTTCGTGTTCTCTATCTTTTTTAAAAAATCTATTTTTAGTAAAAAAGAAAAAACTGATTTTGAGTATTGATACATTAACAAATAAATCTGCGCGTCGGACAAAGCAATTGTATGCTTTACGATTACTTTTCAAGTGGGTGTTCTAATTTCAGTTATTTACGTGCGCAGTTGAACTAAATCGCAGCAATTTTACAATTGTCCAGTTTGCTAGTGTTTGTTGTATTGTTAATATCGTTATTTTTTATTAGCTGTAAGTATTATGAGTATAACATGGTAGTTTTTAAGAATCACAAAGAGATTCACACTTAGGAATGTTCATATTTTTGCTTTTAGATTCACCACTAGATATGCAACGTTGCATTAAAAGTCTAGATTTTAATCCCTTAAGCATGCCCTTCAAACTCTTAAGTATATTGCATCGAGCGTTAACTTACACTATAGATGAAGATGTGAAAACGGAAAATCCATCGCGTGTAGGCCATCCTGTTTCATTAGTGATAATGGTAAGGTATAGCCACGTATATATATGGTAATAGTACTCACGAGAAATAGATTTATATACCGTAAGAACTGAGAAGGCAAATACCCTTACAAACTCATGAAGGTTTTATTAACCACGACATTAGACTATATATAGATATATTTGTTCCACAGTCATTCATGGAAACGACCTCATCATCATTTCACATAAATACATATCATCGTAACACACGTATCAATGTCACTTGGCATCACTCCCAACTGCTATCAAACGTAACCGGCACGTACCATAATGGCATTAAGAGCTACTTTTTTTTTTGCGCAGACTAAAGTCATTTTTCGCTCGTTATGTCAACAACATCGATTTTATTAGCAGTTAAGGTTGCACGGGCCGTGGTCAGATGCCGAAATGTCACACTTTCGCGTTCCATGATATATTTACGGGAATTATCCCGTAAATACATAATTATATCATGGAACACGAAAGTTTAAAAGTTAGTATGTGGTAAATGGCTTTGTGTATTAACCCACCGCAGGAGGAAGATATGCAGGTACCTGCACGAAGCAGTGTTGTAGTTCCTAAGCTCACATTACTTTATTTCTTCGTTTGAAGCGCCTAAGTGACATCCATTGACATACATACAACGACAGACATCAATTATGTTACAACTACAGAGTCTAGGCTATGGTAGTTTACGCAGTGGGGCAATCCGCAAAACTTTTTTGTGTCCACCTCTGCTTATGTAAAATTGTAGATTAAATGTTACGTCCTACCGTTGTCAGTTTAATGCTTGCGTGATTGCTATTTCACGCCAGCGCGTTTCAGCTCGTGATAACGCGGCGGTGCAATGGCAGGGCCATAATCGGGTATTGCACCCTCTTTTGAACAGTGTTTTAATTTGAAATTAAGGCAAAAGTAAACAACCAGCATTTTTTATTCAATTAATAAGTGGCATTAAATCGCATTTAAATTTTACATTTGTAATTTCCGCGCGTTTCATTAAAACGCTAGACGCCCTTTAGCTCCTTCATCCTGACGTCATGTCGGCAGTAAAGTCATAAACTAGTGCAATTTTGCCAAATATTAAATGAGCTACTATCGTTATGCCTGGTGAGGGTGATGGAACAATACATTCTACATCGATGTTTAACATTCCGTAATTTGGCAGAACAAAATCGAAGTTTATAGACAAAATTGCCTATCATGAAAAAGCTTATTTTGGGTAGATTTGTACTTTCTGCCTTTACAAAAACCGTAGTCCAGAGTAATATTTAAGTAAAACACATGAGAGGAATAAAATATTTCAAAATTTACAACTTACTTAGTTTCTTACTTATGTGATGACGTAATGTCATGGCGGCTTGCGTTTCGCATATTTGGAGAACAGATTAAAAAAATGAAAACTTTGAAATGGATTTTAAAATTTAATTTCTAAATTTATGAACGAGGACTAACAGTTTTCGATGCCTAAACTATTTTACTATTAGGTATGTTTTGTTTTCATTACATTCATAGAGTAAAATGTCCTATTGTGATCTATAAAGAAATCTTTTAGAGGCGCATAAGCTCTGATATAGTTGGACTACATAACACCGAGTGTTATTACTCTTATACTTGGACATTTCAAACATAGAAAACTCAGACAATTAGCAATAGGGACTTCGACAAATCTGTGAATAAGTTAGTAGACAGCAATGCCATGTTAGTCTTACCTTGTACAGCTTCTAAATGTGCGCAAACTCCTTTAAAAAATATATATCTATCATTCACACGACTTACTTCTTCCACTCCTATTCCCTCTACGGCTTATTGTATGTAATTTATGTACTCATACGAACTAAATCGGTATAAAGCATAATAATAGATCCAAGTAGGTGTATTGTAAAAGAGGCCGCCATCCAAAACGAGACTAACCCAATTATAAAGCAAAAACTTCAGAGACAATAAAATGTTCTATATTCATTCTGTGTTATACTCATGTATTACTAAAATGGTTGGGCAGTACGTGCTTCAGTTTTAGTGTTGGAGGACTAGCCTACTTATAAGAAAAGTTTTACGATTGAGATGGTTGCGGAATGTTAAAAAAATTGCTGAATTTTACAAAAAAAAACTAAGTTCGCAAGCGGCATGTCTTCGATTCGAATTAGACGAAGAGAAAAGATAAAAGAGACATAACTCTGATCAAATTAAATACTACATCGTGATGTAGGAGGGCTTGTAAAAGATACAGAAACGGCACAATCTTATTCAGACCATATTATAATATCATAGTCTTAATAAACGAAAAAGACACATGTGGAAAGATATTCAGTCTTCTGCTTTTCTCTTCAAACAATCCAACAACTAAACAAATAGTTTTATTTTATACTAACTCTTACACTATCGCGTTTCATTATATGTTATTATGTTTTGTGTTATGTATTTTTTGGCAGAATTGACAACAAACAACATTTATAAAACTTTTATTTACTGACACTGACACGTTCAAGGTGAAAATGGTAAAGATAATGCATTTTTCTTTGTTTCATTACGTGCTCGTACACTTAAATCGGTGGTTTAAATCCATCTCAACATGTTGGTGGTCTTATAACGTATTACACGAAGTACCTAGGGAAGATATTAAATCAATATCTAGAACAGACAAAGTTATGTCTCTCCTCCAGAGAGAATCCCACTAATATTATAAATGTGAAAGTTTGGATGGATGGATGGATGGATGTTTGTTACTCTTTCAGGCAAAAACCACTGAACCGATTACGATGAAACTTGGTATGTAGATAGCTGGAGACCTGGATTAACGCATAGGCTACTTTTGATCCCGATATTTCCACGGGACTTATGCGGGTGAAACCGTGGGGCCTGTTAGTATAATATATACAATACTCAAAAGTATAGTGATAGGTGTACCTATGATATAAACATTTCACCTGCTGTTTTTGTGTGTGTCATATAATACGTAATAACTCTTTAAATATCTGTTGAAAGAGAGCGTGAGAGAGCAATTCTGTCATTGCGATTGAAATTCACCTTACATATAAAAGGCTCAAACCGATTGTCTCATGAGAATAAACGGTATTTTACATTTTACACAAACTTAGCGCCTACATTTATTTATTTAATACTTCCTACATTTTAAATTGCACGGGGCGGACTTAATGCCGCATGGCATTATCTACCAGTCAACCTTTGGGTGATTCAGTGAGGGACATGGCAGGTGCATTGGGAGAAAAATACATTGAATACCGATAAGAAAAAAAAATATCACGTACTGGAAATTGACGACTATTCAAGTGAATATGTACTAATGCATTTCAGTATATTTTTTGCCAAAATGTCGCACATGTATTTAACTATTAAATACAGTTTCAAGTAATTTCTAACTATTAACAGCAATCACACAAAAATTAGGGTTCACGTTAACTATGACTGTAAATGAATGAGAACCCAAACTTGGTTCGTTACTTCTCAACACAATCATCTACTAGGTACATGTTAGTGTCGACACTTGATTGTTTAGCGAACAATGGCCGACCGTGAACATCTTCATAAAAGGTAGGGCTAACACATTTGACGGGCCTGTTGGTCTAATGTTTAGTGACCCTAACTGTTAAGCCAGAAGTAGCGGGTTCGATGCCTACCAGGACAAATAATAGGGTAGATGACTGTCAAGTCAAATCAGTATCTTTTAGTAAACGTCAAAACGGTAGCTTCCGTACATTTTTGTATGAAATACTAAGGCGTGACGTCACGCCTTAGGTAATAAGATTATTTTAAAAGGAATTACGGGCAATATAAGAAATATTTAGCACCTTTTATAGTATATATGTGTAAGAACATGTTTTCTCAAAAGTATGAATTTTATATATATTTTCAAAATTTATCATTTCTTCCTATCCCGTCTTTATACATTCTAAGACAACGTTACATAATTGTGCGTTTAGTAATATTTTACTATTTTCAGTTTTCTGTTTGTCACATTTTCTAGTCAAAGAGGAGTAGATAAAATATTTACATTAACGTGAATATTGCAATAAAAATACTAAACGTTTGTTAGAATATAGGTAAGAGCAAAAATATTTAAGTGAAATTTGCTCTTCAACACATTTTAGACACTTTATATTTACCACAATTAATATGTAAGTTATCCACGCCTATATAACAGAAATAATTAAATACGAAAACTTTCAAATGAGACGGTGTTTTAAACCCAGTTGAGACAAGTTTGTCATGACGAAAAATGTAAATAGTGGGTAATTTGTAAACATTTAATATATATTTGCACTATTTTCTAACAAACGTGTTGTAGCCCACGTTACACATCAAATACATTATTAATTAGGGAAGCGTCTGAAGCGGTGGTAAATAGAAAAAAAACACAATTAAAAATTATTTAACGTCAAAATAATAACAGTCGAAATCTTTACATTAGGGCGAACGTCCATCAAATGCTATACATTACTTACTTACACTTTGATAAACACTACAAGATCGATAATACAAGTAATGGAGAAACCCTTTTTTTATATTTTCCAAAAAAAGTGCATCGTTAAGCACAATAGCATATTCGATGGACAACAAGCTTTAATGTCGATTATATAATTTACACTAAGTACATTAAAATAGCGCATTTTTATTCACAATAGGTTAAAAAAAATGCTAAGAACTCAAAAAATGAAAAATACAAAAAGCGTCACGTACAAGAAGAAACACTTTATATAAATACTAAGTTAAGATCATGTTGACATTGTCATTACATTATTTTCCTTGACAATGAATGTTGAAAAACTGTGTACGAAACAATTATTTATACATATATTCATACAGGTAAAAAACAAGCATTTTTTTCTTACAAATTCATACACTGCCTTGTCATGATACTAAATATCGAACATCTAAGTTTACGCCATCATAAATTATATAGAAGTAAAATAATTATAATCGTCGTAATAATACTATTAAAATTTAAACTATAATACTGTCAAAGTGACAGCGCGACCTAACCTGTCAAATGTCAAATTTCATAAGTGACATGACTAGCTGCGAAGGACCATTATGTATCCAATCATATGAAATTAATACTCTAAATTGTATCTCAATGACAATTTTTGCGTCCTTATGACAATTCCATTTACAAAATATTAATTATTTTTTGAGAATAAAACACTAAAAAGAAAAGCGACACTACGCGCTGACGTTAAAGTCAAAATGGCGTTGGATTTGGCGCCAAGAATTTAAATCTTACGATGAAACAATAATAAAACAGCAAACTTACACAAGAGTAGAATAATAGTAGAATTATTAATAATGCATTGAGCCAGCAATTTGTTTAGAAGCAATGCGCCTTATCCTTATTAATTGAAAATAAAAAGACATACAAAAGCACCAAGTTACTGGACTCTTAAGCCTATCTTACGAAAAACATGACAAGTTAGACATTAGAAATATTACTTGGCACAAGGTAACTGTTTTACAACATTGGTGATAAATTTGTAAAGTTACAATTTCAAAATTAGAACTAACTATTTGGCGTAATATGGAGGCCTTAGAGTTGCTAGTGCAAAATAAAATTATGAACAATCAACGTTTGTAAAATAGCAAGTTATATTTCAAGTGTCTAACTTGAAATTAAAGCCTTATTTATACACACAAATTTTCACATTTCAGAGATATATTGCTATTAAGGTATTTGATTACTTACGGACTCTTAAACAATCTTGTATGGTCAATCCAACAGCATATGAATATGTGGTCATATGCAACAACTTAGTACTATCATAGTTACGTAAAAAATTAATTTCCCTTAATTAAATCTGGATTGTATTGTAGGACATCGATATAAATAAGTACTGTTCAAAGATCCAAGACAAGAATGGCTAGGTCTACAATGTTATACACCACGACCAAGTAATGATTAGACGTTGCAGTATTTTTTATTTAAGTCTGTACATTGTGCAAGGGGTGGCTATTTTCTAAGTTGTTAAATGACTTTCTTAAAATAAAGACCACATATTTATACACCATATAACCACAATAAATAATATAAGCTTACAACTAAAACGACAAATAAGTGTGCCTACTTTATATCTAGTAATTGATTTGAACCTACTAAATTATTTTCGTATATAATACTTATTGATTTATGTATTGATTATATACATACACGTACTACATTAACTTCAGAATATGTACTTAAATAATGGAACCGAAAGTATAGAATTTATATTTAACAGAGCAATATGTAGTCACAGAGTAATATATTAACAGGTTACAATTGGAGTTTAATTATGAGTCATGTAAGAGAGGAGAGTTAAATCCCATCAAGAAATAAATAGCTACTCTGAAATTAATATAGACTGTGATATTTAGAGAGGTTTTCTTAATCAAGAGTTGAGAGCAACGATATAAAACATGGTGATAATACAGATTAACGCGTCCATAGTCCCATAGTACGAGGTATTGATGCGTCTCGTGGTAAGGGAGGACATATAGTACTGTTCAAGGTTTATCTCATTGTTCATAATTAAATAAGTTCAATTTACCAGTCATTTTATACGTTGATAATTATTTCTTTTCTTCAAGCTTTTGATGAGAGAAATTCGCTCGAATATTATCCCTAGGCTATCACACTTGTTTTATTGTCAAGGCACGTCTTAAATTTACATCACAAATTATTATAAAATTGTTTCTACCACTTTTATGTAAATTGTGACACTATATTAGGGGATCAGAAGACAAAGTCACACAGACCATTGGTGAAACCACTTAATTTTTATGTAAGGTCAGTCATCTTGAAACATGTAATGGGGTCTATTTGACCCCAACATTGGTAAATTGACCCCTTTCATGGTAAAGCTTTAAAGTGAGATGTCCTAGGTACAAACATGTTATGTAAACAATATAGCTACATGAAATAAGGCACATAATTTTATTTCGCATATTATCACTTCGTCTAAACTTACTATTTACAAAAATTATTTATTTAAATAAATAAATGAAATGTTCTTGCAGGTAGAAAAATAGATATTAGCCATTTATATATAAAAACGATCAATATGTCTTCATTCTCGGTCAAGATATTTAATAGCCATGTAAAAAGTCTAAAGATGACCTAACAACATTATTTCTACACGCAAGTACAAATCTCATACAATGAAAAATCTTTACGTTCATAACAAAATTTGTCATCTTAATATTTAAAATGTAATGATTTTTCCCTACCCATGTTCATCGATAAATATTCTAATCTGTTTAATGCACAGATGGTCGTATGTAACAGTAACATTTAACTTCTAAAGTATAATCTGTAACAACAGACTTAGAATAGAATATCGAATGAAGATCGTTAGCTTTGTGGTAATAACCTGGTGTTGATTTACATTTTTATCATTATTGTGTTCTTCGATTTATGAATTGTTTATTAGTCGTCATGAGAAATTCTTTTCAGTAAAGTACGTTGTTAGGATATTATTACACAGAACAATTAAACCATCGTGAACTTAACAGTACGATATAGACAACGAATAAGAATTGCTCTATGGTCTATTCTTAGAGTAGTAAATTCACAGTTTTTACATCTCATCTTTACATAATTATATTATACATCTTTCATTGAAGTTTTTGTACGAAATATCCAATTGTATCTAACTCAAAACAATTGATCGTGTCAAATAGTAACAGCACCGCAAATCCGCACCAGAGGACCACAAAGCTCCTTCTCATCTGTGACTCAGACCTCGTCAGGCGCCATGGCGTCGTCGTCGTGGTGGTTCGGCGCGGGAGCGGGGGCGGGGGCGGGGGATGAAGGCGCGGGGGAGGCTTGAGGCGGTGGGACGGGGGAGGGGGAGGGTGGCGCTTTGACGGCCGCCTCGAGCGCGCGGATGCGGTTTTCTTGTTTGACGATCACCGACTTTAGCTTGCGGATCTCATCGACTAAGTCTGACAGTTGTTTCTCCTAAAATAATAAGTTTTTTTTAGGGTTTCCTTCAGAGCTTGGTAAACATTGTAAGCACATCCACGGAATTTACCAGTAAATTACATCCACGGAATATACTAGTAAAGTGGTTGTAGAGTACAGATTAAAGGACGGATGGTTTCAGCCCAGTTATTAAAACGCGTAACTCCAATAACACTATGGTGAAAAAAATATATAATTTCATTCAAAATTAAATGACTAGTCGGTTAATGTTAAAGATAAGGGTGAAAACATTTCTTTTATTTATTCGTATGTGTTTCGCTCAGGATCACAAATAATAGGAATATATAGGTTATATAATAGGTTTATATAATGTATGTAATTATGTATATAACAAGCGGAGAAGCGGCATAGCGTAATGGCTAAAGCGTCGGACTTGCTATCAAGTGTTTGCGGGTTCGAACCCCACCCAGTCCACTACCGACATAAACCCACTCCTAACACATGTGGTAAGCTTAACTGGAGGTGCTAACAAGGATACCAGTAATCTTATTCTTACAAAAAAAAAGCCAAAATTATGGTCATGTTTATTAGTACTGTCAACATTTGAAAGATTAATGGATATTTTATTAAAGAATTTTGCTGGAGAATTTAGACATGACAAGTACAGTTTATTATTAAGATATAAGAAAGGTAAAGTGTGTGTACAGACCACAGCTGCGGTGAAGGCGGGCGGTGGTGTGGCGGACGCGGGGGTGCCGGCGTGGCTGTCCTTATTGGCGGGTGTCGGAGAGCGGTCCTTGTCCTTGTCCCGCTCCTTGGCGCCGGCAAGCGCATTGGCCTTCTTCGTCACGTGCAACTGCTGCGCCGCACGTCCCGACACGTACCCACCCTGTACCACCAAAGCACGTTCCTGGAGTTTGGTTAGGGGAGCCCTACCTTATAGCATCTGTTTCCAATGTGCCGGTTGGCTTCTGCATAGGACGATTAAGCCCCCAGTGGGAGTCGGTTGTTGTGGGAATTACTTTAGGGGCAAAACTTTACTAGGTTTTAGGACGTTTTAGTGTAATGTGAAATAAATAAAAGGAAAAATAATCATCTTTAACTATACAATATCGCTCATTGTGGACATTTTTACGAGAGATGTATAGATATATCTATTCAGTGGGAGAATTCTCATGGCTTAGATAATTACTCATTAATTTCTTAATTATACATAAAAATACTAATACCCGCATAAACTACAAAATATATCATTTTTTTCTGGATGTTTTGTTACTTAAAATTTTTTAGAACAAAAAGTATAATAAAACAGCTATGCGAACTAAAAACTATGAATTATGAGAACATCCCTTACATTTTTTCAATATGTTATATTAGTTTAAATAAAAAAATATGATTTCATCAATATAATTAGAGATTGTAAAACACAATGAGACAATTCCCAAAATTAAAACGATACATGTACACTGTTAGTAAACAACAAATAAAAACGCAAAATCCATTAAAATCG
This sequence comes from Euplagia quadripunctaria, assembly GCA_963859945.1. Classification (NCBI taxonomy): domain Eukaryota; kingdom Metazoa; phylum Arthropoda; class Insecta; order Lepidoptera; family Erebidae; genus Euplagia; species Euplagia quadripunctaria. The sequence goes on along the minus strand of OY982579.1, from coordinate 18,586,589 downwards.
TCGTAGTTAAGAAGTCACAACACAACAAAATAAAAATGCTAAAAGGGTAGTTATTATAAGAGATGCAACAGCCAACAGAAACATTCAAGACAGATGTTTTGTTTGTACCAGGGTTTCTCAAACTTTTTTCAATCACAAAATAATCAATCTTTTGAAAATAGCAATAGATTTCTTATAAGAGAGCAATATACTTAATCAGAACTAAGCATTTGATAAACCCTGGTATGTAAATATTAAATACGTTATTGTTATAACTAGAGAGACTTTAGTTAAGGCGAATTAATATTATTGACCCCTTCGTCAACATGGGAGTCAATAAAACTAACCTAACCTTAGTTTTAGCTAACCCAATTACTTTTAAAAAAAAATACTCTGAAAAATAAAATGAATGAATTTCTTAAATATCTACAAATGGAAATACTTCATTTACACACAACAAGATTTGTCTTTTTACGGCTAGCTTTATAAATTGCATTAATTACAAGCACAACTTACCTTTCATGTATATTATTGCATAAAAGAAAAAACATTAAAACAAACACATGCCTGCACACGCTTAATAATAAGTTGTAGTTTTATTTTTCTGAAGTAAATTATGATAATTCAGATACAGGATTGGATTTAAACAAATTCCTTTTATACAATCTCATATCGTCAATGAGACCGCTCGCTGAATCCGCATCGTTTTAGACCTATGACGTACACGCGAACCGCGCTAAGTAGTGTTTTGATTTTTCTAGAAGTTTTGCGTCCTGTCCGTGTGCGTGTCTTATGCCGCGTTCCAATAAACAAGAAACGATTCGTTTTGCTTACGGACGGTAAAATTTCGTTGAATTTTCAATGAAAAACACGGCGGACGGGAAGCTTTTTATTATAAACATAATTACTAGTGTAGTTCTATAACTATTCTAACTAATAAGATAACTCTACTAATCAGACCATATTGCCCAGATAGGTATTTCTTGTAAATTAGCATAATTTACACACTTAAATAACATAGCCAAAAAATATGACGGTTTTTTTGGAGAGCCCATTAAGTGTGTGGGCATATAGGGTCTGTAAAGTGGGGGTCATTAAAAATATTATGCATACTCCTTTATTTTTGCAAGTAGAATTAAATATGTGAAGGTCTCGAATATTTTAATGATGGGACTAAATATTAAATTTAGTCTCAACTAAAGAATACCTTGAGTGACATGGTGCAGGGTTCGGCGTCTTCTCCCGCTAGCCACTCGTCAGCGGTGAGACTGGCCTCATCGCTGAGGGTGTCAGGGTACAAGTCTTCCTGGAACAGCTCCGACTTACGCGGCACTGTCATTGATACCCCCTAAAATAGGTACATGACTTATTTGAAGAATTCAGGCATTATTTAAGATTTATACTGTTTTTTTGTCCTTGATATTTCCTAAATACATATATATAGGGTGTAAGCGTCTTTCTGCGGATATTTATACGATGCAAAAGTCAGTTCATCATTAAAATGTGAGATTAAGGATTTAGGCCTTCGTTTTTTTCCGCTACGCAATGTAAACGTAATTTATTATTGTTTTATTTTTTACTAGCAGTTCCCGCGCGGCTTCGCTAGCGTGTACATATTTATATATTTTGCGCGGAACCCTAATTATTTTTCCAAAATTAGAAGTAGGCAAGTTACTCCTTATAACACCAGCTATCTGCCAGTGAAAGTCCCGTGGAAAGCGATCTACCCGTTCCGGAGATTGGCTGGAACGGGTAGAAAAACAGACAGACAGACTAACATTTTAAAACTGATTTTTAGGCATAGGTATCGTGCAAAACACTGTATGAGCTTAAAAAGACTATTATAACAACCTATTATTGACTCGTTGCCTAGAAAATTATTTAGACTTTGTGTGCTATGTAGAATCTCAGACATCTTGAAATATGTATGATTTATTTAAATATGTTTTTTTTTGTACTAGGCTTAAGGAATGTTGATACTTAGTACTTTAATTAAACTAAGTTTTAAATTTTTTCAGGTCTCAGTAGAGATACTGTGTCTAAAATAAAAAAAGAAGGTTCCACAAATAACGGCTTAAAAAAAAAAATCGTTTAAAAATCTTTAAATTTACTAATTTTTTTGTGGTAACATGTTATTAAAAGTAAATAAACAAAAAAAGGATATGACAATAGGGAAACTGAAAATAATGGAAAAAATAAAAAAAGAAGAAAAGATTAAAGCTCATATTACATGTCTATTATGTATATGAAATAGCCTGTGGAGGTTTCACAAATCCAATACAATTTAATCCCAAGCGTTTTGACCCTGTATATAATCCAATACTAGTAATAACCCCTGAGGCATAGTTGTCGTTTTACTGTGGACTTAAACTTGTTTAGACTCGAGTCGAAGTCGTTTCGAGATCAATGTGTTATTATAATAAAATCCCAGATAATATTCAAATGTTAATATTATCTGGGATTTTATTTTAATAACACATTGATCTCGAAACGACTTGGTAATTTTTTGGTACCTAGAGGTAGGTACAACAAGTTTATGTTTATTACGCGTGTTAAAAGAATGTATATCACTTTTTTTACACAGGTGATCTTTATTTTTATGAAGGTAAATCAGGTTTTCATAAATGTATTGGCCCGCTACCGTCATCATATTAATTTCTTTAATCTCTACCTCAGTGAAACACGATTGCTTAAGTTATAAATTGCTCGAATAGCCCTCTTCTGCAGCACGAAGATACATTGATACTTTAGTTTTATAAATAATAAACATTTGAATACAGTTTTTCCCTGACCTTCGACGGAGATTTACTGTTATTCAAAATGAATTACGGTCGCATTTCGACTGGGCAACAACTAGTGGACATAAAGGGCTGTCCTAATGAATGAACGATAGTCTCACCTGACATAAACCAGAGTTGTTCAGCCTGTAGAACTTGGCTATCTCGCACGTAGCTACGTCGCAACCTCGCTTTGGCATCATACCAATACCTGAAGAGGACGACTTATGAGGAAAATGATTTTACACAATTTTTTTCTTTAAAGGCTGTTTGAAAAAAAGATGGCGTTATGTTTATCTGGTGACACAATAGTATTTTATTATATAGGTACTATACTTCAAATTAACACAGATTGAGTCGCAAAATGCTACTGAGGCTCTTTTAAAATCTGAATAAAAAATAAACTTTATCCCATTAAAATAGAGCGGAAAATCGTACGCTGCTACTACTATTTTATATGTATATTTAACTAATTATGCCCCGCGGTTTCACCCGCGTAAGTCCCGATGCCGTGGGAATATCAGGATAAAAGTAACCAATGTGTTAATCCAGGTGTCCAGCTATCTACATACCAAGTTTCATCGCAATCGGTTCAGTAGTTGTTGCGTGAAAGAGTAACAAACATCCATACATCCTCACAAACTTTCACGGTTATAATATTAGTAGGATGATTACCTCTTTGTGGGTCTGGTGTTTGGAAGGTGTTGATGTAATGAACGAATGGCGGCTCCGGTGTCACCTAGAAGATAACACAAATAAATCAGTACATAACTATTGCGACATTAATCACATTCAGTGTGGAAGCCGTTTCTAGTTGTACCTACGATTCCAAACGCTAAACAAAGCTGTAAATAGATAGAGAATAGTTAATTCGATTACAAATTTGACTTTAGATATTATTTGTTCTTTCTCCTGAACCACTTCTGAAACAGCCACAACACCGATTAGGGGATTTTCTTAAATATAATTATTATTATTATTAGTTTTTAACGACGACTCCCGCATTAGGTATATTCCTGTGTCGCGGTGGGTTTTACAACATGATAGTTGCGATAACAATATTGACGTATTAAAGATAAATAATTATAGACAATGGTAAGACTATCCATCCCATATGAATATGGATCACATGATACCCTAGGACCTGTGAACCATCTGTCATTATGGTTGTACAAAAAGAATCTGACATAATGACTATGTCACAGATTCTCAAACTGATTTTGCCCCCCAAATATACATATAAAACTATTTTGTTCCCTGTCACGACTAAATAGGACTTCTACTTCCCATGAAACACAGTTTTGTGGTAATAAACATAAAAAAAATTAACCAAATTGACAATTTCCTACTTTTTTTAAGTCGGATAAAAATAGATTACAATGACTTTTCTACTCGGAACCTTCTTATAATTAGTTTATCTACTGAAACTGACCTCAAAGTACCGTATGACGGAGTCTCCCTTCCCGCAGAGGTATATGAGGTTGGTGTCGGGGTCGTAGAGGGGGAACATGACCCCGTTGCTGGTGTCGATCTCCACCGTGATGATGGGCTCCGACAGCGCGTCTGGCGTGCGCAGCGTGTACTGGCGCTCTGACATACGACTGAACCTGCACACATCATTTTAATATTGATGACGATTAATAAAGAAGAAGAATGTTTATTATGGTTATTATGGTAAACTGAAAAAAATAATGTTAACTGACGACATATTATGAACTGTACTCAACCGTCTAAAATTTAACGTATTATTTCTTGAGATCTCTTAATGTGGAATCGTCAAATTATGAACGAATCCGCAGGGTATTGGTATTTGTTAAGGGTTGCGTTGCCGCATTTAGACTCAAAAAACGGTCCATTATGCGTGCAGATATGACTGGCTAGTTGACCCAACCAAGCTCGTTCCAGAAGCACAGAAGCCTGCTGGGGCGTTCACAGGCTTCTAGGAGATAGATTAGGAGGATATTTGCCCGTTGTATGGCCACTCCCTCGCACTCCAGGATATAATCTGCAGGGGTCATAATCTGTCCGGTTTTAGATGCGCTGTCCTTTTCCGTACCAATTAGAACGTGTATCAAAATTTCATGATCATTGGTTGAGTGGTTAAGGTGTGAAAGTGTAACAAACAAACTAACTTTCGCATTTACAATTGTTTATCTTATTTCTGTTTGTTACTTACCCAGTTGTGAACACAAGTCCATGCTTCAGGAAGATAGCTCTTGACGCTTTGCTTCCTTCGTGAGCAATAGCTTCAGACTCCACCTCACCCTTGCGCGGGTCGATGATCCTGGACACAATACAATAAATATTAAACACTTGCGATACCTAAGTTTATAACTTAAGCTAAGTACAGACTAGACTAACACGGACAATGGTGTCAATTCTGTTGTATTACTCTCTTGACTATAATTCACAAAATTTTCTTCTTACAAAATGTAAACCTTGTACACTTTGAAACAAGGTCTTATTTAAACAAGTAGGTAACATATGTATCGAAATAAGCAATTTATTTGTCGACTTAAGTCTGACACGCTTAAATAAACTTTAATACCACGTAGCGAGAGCCGCTATCCGTTGAATGCCATCTTTTTTGCTCTGTGTTTTTAGTAAGCGTCTTCGTAGGTGTCGATTAAAATAATGTCATCTTAGTTCGTTTTGAACAAGTTTTTTATACGGCATTTGAATAAATGGGGACTCTCGCTGCGTGGAAATAAAGTTGAGTATATGTTGACAGGTTTTAGTGAAATTTAGTGGCGCTGAGAAATAGATGCCAGTAACAAATAGACCTTGTTACGAAGAAGACAAGGTTGATTTCATATGAAGAAATTAAGTCAGGTTTTAGTTTAGTCGTGTGTACAATAGAATTGGGACCAATGGCCATCATAAGGTTTTATAAAATTTCTAAAAAAAAGGAACTAGATAAATTGTAGTAACGACATTTCAGTGCAGTTTTTTCTTCTATTTTGGCTTTTAAAACAAATAATTGCCTCTGCCAGTGGACAATGTAACTAATTTACGATATGATCAGTAATGTTTGACCATATCATGAACATGTCGTGCATTTAGCTGTTCATATCGCCAAACGCTGATTATTCTTTGATCTAACCAGACCATATCATGACGTGTTCGACCATTTCATGAAATATGAAGTGATCAATTTTAAGAACTGGCCACGACACATCCACAGACAATTAAAATAACGAACAACTTTGGGATGAATTCGAGATCTGTTACAAAAGTTTCTGCTTGGGAAGGACAAAATTGAGTCTTAATACTACTACATTAAGATTTAATACACATGAGCGTTCACCCAAAAAAAGTCCCTAGTTATATTATTGTAGCTCCAGAGTTTTTTATTTTCAGATAATAATCATCTTCGTACGTGACCCCGGCCTCATCGAGCTCCTGCGATCTCAGTCCCGTTTCCCCCTCCGAGACTTGCGGTATCTCTTACCAGGTCCCTCACTCTATCCTTTTTCCCTACCCCAATTTATTCTTCCTTTGTCTCGTCTGAAAAGGATTAAATTCCCAAGGAGGGTTGGCGGAGGCAGGCGGCTGGCCTTAAAAGAAATCAGCCAAAACTCTTCAAAATCTAAATTATTTATTTCAAGTAAACCCATTGTAGGTATTTTTGAATTGTCAGGAGGAGTCAGTCAGTATAAGTAGGTCGTGAAGCTAGTTGCCAGTTCCAAAACATAGATCCTATGGAGAAGAACAGGCAAGAAACTCCTAGGACACTCTTTTTCAACGTTTTTTGTTACAAAGTTATTTGTTACATTGCTTTGTAGTCTTTGTAACGTTACAAGTTCAAAGTCAAAGTTGGGAAAAGTGCAGGAGAAAGTTGATGATGGTTGAACTTCGACCACCAGGCGATGTCTATTGATTATAAATGAATGTATTTAATGACCTGATTTTTTTATCTCTGCAAGTGGTTAGGAGTTTGGAGCCGGTCCAGTTCCAACACGCTGAGTAGATGAGGTCGGGATGACAGTCCAGGGTGAGCAGAACTTCGCCTGTTCCCACGTTCCATATTGCTATCTGAAATTGAAATCTATATTAATAATTCGAAAAAAAAATCATTTTTTTTACTTTGAAATTATTCAATCCGTTATTGAGAAAATCCATAAAAACTAACATGCATAATTTTTGAACTTAGTTTTTTTGGATTTACTTAAAAACAGATTGAATAATTCCAAAATAAACTTTTAAACGGATAGTTTCTTTTTCAAAACTTCTTTTTGTAACTGCGTGACTCCAGCAGTCACGCCCTTTCAGTAATTTAAGTAAGTGTTCCATTGTCATACACCCTGTATAGTTAAAATTCTGTGTAATTACGTGTTTCAGTGCGTGTGTCAAACTTATTCTTTGATTAATAAGCTGGGGACATTTTATTGCAGAATAGTAGTAGAAACTTATTCAAACAGTTGAACAATAACAAACCTGATTGTCAGAGCCAGCTGTCAGCAGTACGTTCTGTGCGGTAGGATGCCACAGAACTAGACCCACGCGTCGCTGGTGGTACACCAGGTCCACCACTGGCTCCGTGAGGGTGCGCGACAGACCACCGTCCGGAATCTGCCACACCTGGAGTTCAAATGAATTTTCATTAGTAATAGTTACCACTGAAGGACTCGGACGTCTCGGCAACAGCCAGTCCAACCAGGTATGTGACCTTGACCTGCTCGAACTACTGCTTACACTCCGCGACCCATCCGTATAAATAATATCCCTTTTCTTTCATTGCCTTCCTTTCTTACCTAGTTTTCATTAGAATTCACAAGGGGCCATCCATAAATTACGTTACAAGAATTTCATGACTTTTGGACCCCTCCCGGCCTTATCACAGGTGGTCACATTTGTGGAACCTCCCCTCCCTGGAGTGACATCACATATTTTGCAATTTTACACCCAGAACTGAAAAGACCAGTTTCTAATTTTTTTTAGTAAAATTGTAGTATCGTATGTAGTCTTTCGTTTACAGGTAATGTTTTGTGTTTAATAGTTCAGATTTTGACATGTGACATCACAAAGCTTGTGACCCCTTTTTTTTTTTTTTTTTGTGCCTGTGGAAACCCCCTCGGGCCGTCACCCCGCCGGGTTTTCGGCGGGGCGGTGTGTCGGAATCGAACCGACTAAAACCACACGGTGTGCCGTACTGCGCCTTAAGTAGGAGGGATCCGGGAACAGCTTTATTAAGACATCCGGAACAAGCTTGTGACCCCACCTTAACGTGTGACGTAATTTATGGATGGCCCCCAAAAGGAATTTACCGTGCCGATCCTCTAATGTTAGTCTACTGTACTTGGATTAAAACTAATCCTTGTCCACTCTATAATATATGTCCGCTCGATAATTTGAATAGGCGTTTGCTTTCCATCCACCTGATGGAAAAGGTCAATGAAGACGAAGTTTACACACCTATCCAAAGAAGATAACTTTGGATGTTAGTAACTTATTTATGCTCTAACTGCTGACATAATTTGTCACAATATGTTCCCAGGCGCAAGTGTGCCTTAAAGCTAGAGGAATCGGTTCTCCAAATATTCTCCCAGAAAATAACTCAGTTGGTGACGGTAGTGGCATAGTGTGTTCAAGATTAAAATTGTTTCGATTGACTTTCTAAGGATTCAATAAGACGTATCGAGATTCCAGTGGTTTTGAAAGATGACCTCTGCAATTAACAAGCTGACTCACATTAGATGGAATGTCTGTAAATGTATCGGATGATCATGCGATACAGTATTACCTTACACAATATGGGACTATACGCAAGTCGATCCGAAATGTGAGACAACTTGTAGCGTTGATGTTTAGGGCTAAAGAATTTTCGATTTACAATATACCAAAGTAATTTTTAAACGAGAAAGTAAAAAGAGGGTTCGAGATCTGTTGACTAAGCTGTATATCGACGGTTTGCACGGTATATAAAATTATAAATAATTAGCTTCTGTTTACCTATACGCGCATATATTTATCTATATATTAATACGTGAAGCGAAAACTTTGGATCCCTTTTTACGAAAATTGGGCGGACGGAAGAGTATGAAATTTCGCACACTTATAGTTTATACAGAGAAGAAGTGACGAATGCTAAAATTTTTAAACAATATTTGCTACAAAGTTAAAAAAAATGCAAGTATATATTTTGACCTGTCATGGTACAAAAGTCTATACAATGACAGGTCAAGTAATATTGGCCAATGAAATAAACCACAGTCGAAATTCGACCACCACGCGATCTCTAGTATATTTAGTTTTCTGAAATAAGTAATACTTGTATTTTAAATCTTCTCTTTCAGAGTTTGTGTAGAAACGGTAATCTGGCAATTTTTAAGAGAAAATAATATATATTAAAAAATACTGCAACACTCTTACAAACTACCAACTTTTTTTTTAACTTCAGATCAGTTCGAATATTTAAAACGCCATCCTGTAAACCACGACTTTTGACATGTTACTTTCAAGTAGGGACCGTCGTTTTCTTTCAGGCGTAGTAACACAGAAAGCAAGTAAATCCTCAGACTTCTAATTTCAGACCTTTTCTTAAAGAAGTAAGAGGTGACAGTATAAAAGTTTCATTTGCGATTCCTGTTCAAAGACACTTTTTATGATCAAAAGTGTAATTCATAGATACTTATATATTTATGTATTACTATTATTTTTTATTTCAATTATAGACCTAAGTTAACATTGACTGTCACCACAGAATACAAGCTGTCACTATGTACGCTGAGGTTTTTGCAATAAAATCATATTTTCTTTCTTTCATAAATTTGTGGGAAGCATTAATCTTTTTTTTTTTAAACACTTAGCATAGTGATATATTTGGACAAGTGTGAGTTTTCCATAAAAATTAAAATTTTCTAAATATTATTTTATACGGATGAACTTCGTTTCTCATTGTATAAAACACTTTGAATGAAGATTCGAGAGTAATAATAATAACTTCGCACACCTCACACACGGCCGTCTGATCCCAAACTAGCAGAGCCTGTACCTGCTATGGTAACCAGACAGCTGATAAACATACTTATATGTTTCTAAATACATATATATATATATTATGAATAAATTAAACCCAGACACAGACAAATGATCGTGCTTATCACACAATCATTTGTCCTGGGTGGGAATCGAACCCACGACCTCTGGCTCAGCAGTCAGGGTCACTAACCACTTGACCACCAGGCCAGTCAAACTTAAATAACTAGCAGTGATATCAGTAGTTTAGTAGGTACATTGTATTTTCCTTGTACAGTCTATGGTTTACTGATTACCACCAAGTGAACTATATCAATCAATTAGCCTGTTCTAGTCCACTGCTGGACATAGGCCTCTCCGAATGTGCGCCATAGTACCCGGTCCTCCGCCTTTTTCTTTTTATGGTATAGGGGGCAAACGAGTAGACGGGTCACCTGATGGTAAATGACTACCGTCGCCCATGGGCACCTGTAACTCGAGAGTCACAAGTGCGTTGCCGCCCTTTAAGGTTGGAGTAGGAGAAGAGGGGGAGGGGGCAAAGAGGGGGGAGAGGGGAAGGACGGGAATAAGGGAGAGGGAAGGGTTAGGGCCTCCGGTAACCTCATTCACGCGGCGAAATGCAATGCTTCACAGCCGGTTTTCTGTGAGGCCGTGGTATTGAACGGAGTCGAGCCGGCCCGAAATGCCGAAGCATGGCTCTTCCACAAACAATTCCTCATCCAGTCCCTCCCAGCTACTTTCCTCAGGTCGTCGGTCCATCTGGTCTCAGTGAACCATATACTATTTTGTAATTAAGTAATGTAAAATACATGATAAGTAAGACTCTGTAGGAGCTATCCTGTGACCCTTACCTTAACAACACAGTCCTCGGAGCCACTGGCGATGACATTGTCGTTGTGCGGACACCACGCGATGTCTAGCACTGGGCCTTTGTGTCCGCCCACTAACGGGTGATCCGCAGGTATACGTCCAACCTACAATTAAAAGAAACTGTGATAAGTAAAGCTTTTATTTCATTCACAATAAGTGTTCATTATTACGGCTCCATTTTATTTAGCTTACAATTCCCCTCAATAAAAAAATCAATCAAAAGCATTTCTTTTTTTTTATGGGATAGGGGGCAAACAAGCAGACGGGTCACCTGATGGTAAGCGACTACCGCCGCCTATGGGCACCTGTAACTCAAGAGTCACAAGTGCATTGCCGGCCTTTAAGGTGGGAGTAGGGAAGGGGAGGAAGGGGGGAAGAGGGTGCAGAAAACAGCTAAATCCATTCAGCACAAGGGCTTATAATTGAACAACAAACATCTTCACTTTTATAGATAGAAGTAATTTCGGATTTTCCCGAATTTTTCGGCAACTTTTATAATATTTCTATTCCCAAGAACCTTATTCAGACCATCGCAAACATTAAAAAAAACATTAAACTAAATAGGTTCAGCCAGTTCAGGAACCAAATTAAGGCGCTTTTTTTTAATTTATATTATAAATAGTGTAATTCCTGCCTTTTGCTATTATTATTTATAAGCGTGGTAAATAACATTGAGCACAAAAACTAAATTAATTTCATCTAACTACACGCACTAATTACAAACATCGTAAATAGCAGCGTTTTTATTTTCATTATGATTTTGCTCCTCATTAAATCATTAAAAAATAAAACAACGACAACAAAAGCAATGGAAAACCTCGTACACAATTTTCTTGAGAGCAAGTTACTTAACGGTAAGCTAGTACGTTGATTATAATAAACCCGGAATAGTTCTATTCTACGTGATGTTTCCCTTAAGACTCTTGTCGTATTTACCTTTAATAAAAGTCAAAATTGTATTATAATAATTCTTTCAAAAAAAAAACCGACTTCAACAAAAAAAACTATTCCATAATATATGGTTTTCTCATGGATACCATTGTCAGAACAGGATCAAATTGAAATGGGACCACACGGGAAGCAACAGCTTTCAAATAAAAAAAGAATCATCAAAATCGGTTCACCCAGTCGAAAGTTCTGAGGTAACAAACATAAAAAAAAAAACATACAGTCGAATTGAGAACCTCCTCCTTTTTTGAAGTCGGTTAAAAATTGCTGTTGCGCCTGAAAATTGCGCCAAAACTTTCACGGTGCTATGACCTAGAGAAAGTCGGCCATGATTATAAAAACAGGTAATTATATTAACATTTTTGGCGCCACAATTAGAGTATAAATCGTTGATGTAGGACACCACTACACGCGAAATTTACTGATACATTTACACATACATTTTCTGTAAGGTGTAGATTCGGATAAGATTAGCCTTCTCTTTGCAACTCTGTAACGTGTATTATACGTGTTAATGATGGGTCATGGCACTGCCACAGCCTAGTCACAAAGGCATTGTGGTTATGCTGTATGGTTGTGTTAATCCCGTTATTACATGATTCTAGATGTGAAGATACCGTGAAAAAAATAGGTCGTATACGACCCATTTTCTTTACGACATAATTTTATTTTTCACTCACGCAATATAAATAGAAAATATTGAAAATATACTTTTAACTACAGCTGAGCCAGGTATTACATTAAGTTAAGTACGTTCCTCAAGTAATGTTTGGGTAGGTATAATAGAATCCTATAGTTGTATTCCTTTAATTTTTAAAACCTAAGTTGAAAATGTAAAATTACTGCACATAGTCTATAGTCCAGCAAGTGTCATAGACTTTGTAATAATAAATACACGTATCAAGGCATACGACGTTTCGGATATTAGCATAACCCCTAACATTTAGTTATCATACAGAAAGTAAATACGACTGTAGGTATGTTTGATTGCTTGTATTAGTTTGTTACTGTTGCTGCACGTTGCCCAATTGTTCCTTCCTAATGCAATTTGTAACCATACGCATCGTAACTAATTGGGAATTAAAAATTAAGGTGGCTGAAGATGTAGATGGAGCAGGATTATTTACAACTTTTTTTCTACAGAAAGCCACCTCATATTTTTTTTAAATTTTGCCCCAGATAACGCCAACACATTTAACAGAGCTATATCAGATTGAGTGAAAATTTAAAGAATATGAATGAGTTTTAATATATAAATGTCGTCGGCGAGATTCCAGAATCACGAAACCTGTGTGAAAACATTGTATAAATAGAAATGACTGTCAAAACTGCTAGAATAAAATATAGGTTACGAAAGTGTAATTATTTTTAGGTTAGTTCTTGTTGAAACGAGAATAGTTTGCGTTGAAGAAGTAGTGGTTAATATGAGATTATTTAAAATAAAATTAGCGGAATTATTAAAAAAGAAATTAGCGGAGAAAAGACTGAAAGCCTGAGGCGGATGATAGTAGAGCGTTCCCAATTTTTGAGTCCATCATAAAAAATGTCTACAATGTCTATGAAAAATAACATTAAATCTTATAGCTACACTGCACTGCAGATAGTTAAGACATTGCTCCCATCCCTTAGAACTAGAAGAAAGTTGGTGTCATGAGTATAACTGGTCCCACTAAAACTGCTCCATATGTTTCAAGGTGAAGGTTGTTAAAATAAGAAAGTAGTTCTATACGCCTCGGTAAGAAGTCGCAATTTAATAAAATCTGTATTTGAGAATAATTAAGTTAGAAATATGACAGGTGAAAGCGTCAGAGTTCGCATCGGTATTTCAGTCCAGGTCTTTTGTGTGAGACTTGGAGTGATTTGACAATCAAAATGTAACGCGTGCAGAATAATCTGGAATCTTCTTTGAATGGTACACGGAAATAATATGGCGGTCATAGTCCCCAAAATGCTGCGTGGGAAGTCTGTGCACTAGACGTGCTTGATAACCATTTCAAGGTGGATGAAAATTGATGGTTAAAATTGGTATAACAACAGATTTAGGCATTTGTACAAGTAGTAATATTAGAAATTTAACAGCCGTGCAACCATTCAACTTTGTGTGATTGTAGGTACATTGTAATACAATCGCCCAACTTTGACGTCAAGCGTTTTTGCTGTTTAGAGGGGTCGTCGGAGTTCTGTAAGGGGGAATAATATCGACGCGCAAATAACACCGGTAGTGTCATTAGGCCGCATGTGTGCGTCTTTGCCACCCAGCTAATATAAAAAAGTAAACTTTTCTAAACTGTTTTCGAAATTCAAAACTTCAACAACCAAAGGTATCCAGATTACATCATATACAGTAATTTTGATCAAATGTTTGCCTGAATAGTTATGCATTTTCGTGTGCTGAGAGATGGCAGTTGGCCAAACGGCCAATATTATTACAGTGCGAATTCCGTAGCGTTTGGGAGTAGACGGTGTCATATATTCTAAGTAACCTCACACTAATGAGCAAGTGAATGAGTGTATGACATATAATTCAAAGGTGTGTCAATTTCATTGTCTCTGTGATGTATTTGTAGCTATGTAAACATGAAGCGAGTCAACGAATTTGTACGATATATCGAATAAATTTTGAGGATTCTTTCTAACATCGTATAATATACGAACCTCTTTAAATTTCAATTCTCACGAGAATCGGACGCATTTATGTTGTCTTAGTTTTGCGTTAGTTCTTTCTTGTGAGTTAACTAATTTGAATTATATGCGGTACAACTGGGAACAGGCACGTTTTTACACGTACAAGTTGTATCATCCAAAACCATTGTATGACGATCACTTACTGTTTTAATTCTGTAACTGTACCCGTAGTCGAAGTTACAGATTATAAATCTTTCATAATAGGTAACCAGATAAAGTACGGATTTTTGGGTTAATAATACTTCAGGAATAACTTGGTATGATTTTTCCATGTAACTTACAGTACATACGCTAAAGTGACCGTTTACCGGGCTACCCTATTACCTGCAAATTTGTCTCATGAAGGATAAAGATACATTCAGATTACGATTTAAGCAGAATTATGTCCTAATAACTAACTACTTGAAGGGAAACTAATCTATAAAAAGAACGAAACAATGCACACCACAATCATATTTAGACGTGTAGAATTCAATCGATAACACCTTTTAATAAGCGTATGCCATAAACGATTTATCTTCAACGCAACTTTAAACACCCAGGTGCGAACAAGAAGAACTTTGTTTTGCTTCAGTTATATTAAACTGATTTAGGTATTTCCTCGTTTTCATTTTTTTTCACACATCTTTTTTGGATACGCGGTGTATGAAGCAAAAATGCGTCCCCTGGGTCTACTACTACTAATTTGCATAGTTCAGAGACACTATGGTTACACTAAGCTAATTTATTTGGATACGTGAAATATGCAAGAGAAATGTGTGTTCTGTAATGTTCACTATGTATGCTAGATTTGCTTACTTTATTTTATGTATTCTGAACTTTGTTATGCCTTAGTAACATTAATCCTTTAGAAGCGTAGCTTAGTTAAGTTAAACCAGGATAGGTCAGCGGTATCCAGTTACACTAAACTGATTATGAAGCAGAAATGTTTCTTCTTGCTGCTGACAAGTTCTCTACTACTACCTTTGTTTTCCATAAGTTTCTCTAACTGATATGGATACATCCGCGACGTCAGGCTACACTATGGTTACACTAAACTGATTCATTTGGATACGTGGTGTATGAAGCAGCAATGTGTCTTCTTGCTGCTGAAAAGTTCTGTACTAGTTTTCCATAAGTTTCTTTAACTGATATGGATACATCCACGACGACAGGCTACACTATGGTTATACTAAACTGATTTATTTGGATACGTGGTGTGTGATGCAGAAATGTGTCTGTCTTCTTGCTGCTGAAAAGTTATCTATTACTAATTTTGCTTTGCTTTAGAGATATTAAATTGATTTGGATGTGTAACGCAGTTATACTACTATCCGGATACGTCAGCTACGTTCAGTTGGACCATGGGAACACTAAACGTATGACGTCAAAATGTGTTCTTGGTGAATAGTACTTTTTTGCGTGTTCTTAGCAATAAACATCGGCTAAACGTTAACAATTTATCCATGACTAATTCTCTGATATGGCAACATGCTTTCCTTCCAGTCTCTAGTTTATTTAATTTTGTGTAAGTTGTAACTCAATTAAATCTGACTGGTAGAAATTTTCTGGTTTTCAATAAACAGTTATGTCAAAATTTGTTATTCCAAGTTACAAACTCGGTAAACATATAACACGAAGTAATATAACTAATTAGTATGTTTTAATTGATGAAAAACATACTTTTTAGATTAAGTGTTCGTCTAGTTAGTTACTGATTTATATTCATACTATGAACAGTAAATCGCGCAAAATCTACCAGTTCTAAAATGCACGGAGGAGCAAACAGGTTAAAATTAATTAAAAACGGTCTGCGCCTGTCAGTCTGAGTTAAAATTTATCTTTGTATAAAGTACATAACATTATTATTGTACAAAAAAAACAGTGAGCGTGTAATAAAATAATTCACACCTAAAACAAGGATAACTTAAGTTGGGAAGTTTATTCACATCTATACTAATATTACTTTACGGTAGATTACCTATAGCACTCCTATAAAGGTTGGGGCAGAAAGCGGGCGGCGTGAACAGGTTGTAATGTAGTAGTTAATAAAGACGATGTAACACAATCGCGTCGCGCTCGTCGCTAGCTCACGACGCGTCGCTGTCCCGCCTCGCCCGCTTCTGGTGCAACCTTTATAGGCGTGATGTAAGCTATCTACCGTAAAGTTTACCTATTTACAATATTGGTATAGGTTAACTGTACCCGTAGGTCGCTAGTATATGATATAACATATCTAATAACGAAAGCCTAATACAATCCCTCAGCGATGACCGATCTTAATGTTGGCTTTAACCGCTGAGTTTAATTAAACATAAATTTCCTCTGAGAAAATCTGATAGTCACCTTCGTATGGTAACGGCTGAGCTGGACTTTTATAACCAGAGGTTGAAATCAAATTGAACAATTTTTTCAATTACGTTAAAGAACCTCTTCAATAAGAACTAGAAGAGAAGTCCAGTCCCAGGCAAGCGGTCAAGGACGCCGGAGATCGACTTGCTCTCTCCGACACTGGTGCGTCTTCTGCGGGACGAGAGAGTACTAGCGCTCTCCCATTCCCTTGCCGCCGCCTCCTTGCCATACATCACTTCCTCGCAAAACAATGCGACAGAGAACCCAATACCGCATATGACGAAGTGTGCGCGTATATACGGCACACATACCTATTGATATGAATTAATCAATATCTATCCGCATATGAGAAAATTGTATGTCTTAGTAATTCTTTTTGAAAATTACAAAAATAAATGTTAATTGATATAGTTAACAACAAATATCAGTTAATAACAATTCAATCATAGTCATATACATTCGACTTACTTACTTAGCTGCACATAGGAACAAAACTTTCTATCCTACCAATATTATAAACGCGAAAGTTTGTAAGTATGGATGGATGGATGTTTGTTACTCTTTCAAGCCAAAACTACTGAACCGATTGCGATGAAACTTGGTATGTAGATAGCTGGAGACCTGGATTAACATATAGGCTACTTTTTATCCCGATATTCCTACGGGATTGGGACTTAAGCGGGTGAAACCGCGGGGCGCTGCTAGTTTAGAACAAAATTATGGAAAGTTTCTGTTTATTAGGACACGACAATTGAAAAACTTTTGCTAGGAGACAATATATTTGACCCACTGCAAAGTGTATATTGGAAGTGCATACATATTATTGATGTTAACTACCATTTGGACATTTTATTCTTTGATTTGAACATTATGTATTTGGACCTCTGCAATTTACACATATTTATGAGTAAGTAAATTGCAGATTTACACACGAATCATCCGTATAAGTTATTTCCCTTTTCTTTCATTGCTTTCCATTAAATATACTCCCAATTTTTCCATCTTTAATTCCCAAAGTGCCCGGTTGGCGGTAATAGGCTCCCTATTACATGCGTCCAAATAGTCGGCAAAATGTGGGTGTTTAATACGCCTCTGCCTCCCCTTTTCGAGATACAGCCGTGTATGTAAGTAAGATCTATCTTAAGTACAGGTGCACGCAGTCATAAGCTCCCCGCTCCCTCGAACGCCGGTTGCATAGACGGTTAATGTGTATACCTAATTTACACAAATCCGTGTATTACCGATGTTTTAACGCCAGCATGCATTTAACCATCTCTAATGATCGTCCACTGCACACGTCGCTACGCTTTTCTCGGCACGCGTGGGAGGGCCCTCGATTTCCGTCCGAATTATTACCCAATACACAAACACACATAAATAGATTTCTTAAATAATAACGTCTAATATTAGCGTGTTGTTTTGTATCGAGTAACGCGATTATGTGCGCTTATCAATCTAACCTAGCCACGAAACCATTTGAGCAGCATGTTTTGTTGAGAGAACAGAGTTTCAAGCGGAATCGCCTAAATGGATATCCAAAAAAAAAGCCCTCTCGGCTTTTTATTTAAGCGATGGGGGCAAATGGGTCACCTAATGGTAAGTGACTACCACCGCCCATGGACATCTGCAACTCAAACTAGTGCGGCCGGCCTTCAAAGTGGGAGTAGGGGAAGAGGGAGAGGGAGGGGGAGAGGGAGGGGGAGAGGGAGGGGCAGAGGGAGGGGGAGGGGAAGGGGGGAGAGGGGTTAGTGCCTCGCAGCACATTCCCTGTTTATATTGGTGATGTTCTGAAGATAAGGCAGATCAGAAGTACCCGAAACCGGTGGACTTGTATGAAATGTTTTATGACAGTAGAGGAAGTATGTGGGGATAGAACCAAGTAGTGGGCTCTTGTCTCTGTCTACCCCGAAGGGAGAAGGGCGTGAGTTTATATGTGTAACTAGCTGCGCCCCGCGGTTTCACCCTCATAAGTCCCGATGCCGAGGGAATATCGGGATAAAAAGTAGCCTCTGTGTTAATCCAGGTGCCCAGCTATCTACATACTAAGTTTCATTGCAATCGGTTCAGTAGTTTCTGCGTGAAAGAGCAAAAAGCATCCATACATCCTCACAAACTTTCACGTTTATAAAATTAGTAGGATATGTATGTTAAAACAAATAACTCGCAAACTGGTTATCATGAGATTGTGCTAAAGATTTAAGTGTAAAAAAAAAGATATTTATTCGCCAAGGATATCGTACATTTTAGGTGATAACATCAAAGGGCCCCTCGATATACTCGCGTATAATAGGTATGCAAAATTTTACATAAAATTATTAGGTTTTACAACTAAAAAAATCATTTACGGTGTAACAGCACTTTTTTTTTAGGAAAGAAGATAATTTTTGGACACAGAAGAAGACCAGAGAATGTGAATACAAATAGACGGATCACAAGTTACGTGGTGTTTCCTTCTGTAAATAAGAATTTGAAAGGAAAGGTTTTCATACTTTTGGTACATCTATTACAGTAGAACCTCGTTAAGTTGAACATCAAGGGCGACGCCAGAAAATTCGAGTTATAGAGTTTTCGACTTTTGGAGGATTTCGACTTGGACGAATTTTGATTCGACATAAACAGGTAAAATAAATAAAAATTCAAATTGCAGAGGTAACAAACAAATTTTTGTTTATTATAAATCAACATTATTTCAAAACATCGTTAAAATAAGAAAAAAATATGGCATTAAAAAAATTCAGTATTTTTTTTTTTGCTTTAGAGTATAAAGCTCAAAGGTATAAAGAGCAGAAAATTCTTGTTCTTCAGATTTTGAATTTGCTCTATAAAATTCCTCTATAAAATGTAGTATTATTCGAGTCTTCTATGCCATCTAAATCATTAGTATCGATTTTCTGAGCTACTGAATCGATAATTTCGTCATCAGATAATGTCCCAGCAGTCATAACTCCATCATCGCACGTAACAAAATCCTCAAAGGATATTCTTGATTCAGACACCACTGCATTCCATTCTGCAGGAGGTGAAATAGTATCTTCGGTTTCAGCTTCTTCCGTTGACGACGATGAAAAACCACAGTGTACATAACATATTTTTTATAGTAGTCGCAGTTACATTTCGCCAAACTTTATCAGCCATTCTCATGGCTTGCAAATACATATATAGTAGAATTTTTTTTCTTCCATATTGCACAACAATGGTGTACTTACATTGTCGGCAAATTCTTAAAGTTTATCTTTCTTCGAACTATAGAGGTAATAAGTTTCAAATAATCGAGTTGTAAAGGTTGTAAAATAAAACTTTGCTATGTTCGAGATACAGAGGTCCGATTAAATTTTTCGAGTTATGGAGGGAAAATATGTACCAAAATGGCTTGGAGGGACTCACTGATTATTTCGACTAATTGAGGGTTAACATTTCGAGTAATGGAGGTTTTGGTGTTTGAAGGGAAGGGAATAAAACATTTTTTCGAGATTTGAAGGTTTTTAACTTATCGAGGTTCGACTTAACGAGATTCTACTGTATATAGTTTCGCATTTTTAAAAACGTTGAAACGGAAACTCGGAAAATATAGTCCGTTAAAACTAGTACACGTGGCTACACTAATATCCCCATGATTTATCAACGCAATAAAAACTATACTTGACATTCATATTATCTAATCTAATAATAAAGTTCAAAGGTTTTATCTCTAATGATCAATTTCAACAAGTTCGAACAAAATGGCTAAGGCGTCGGACTTGCGATCAAGTGGTTGCGGGTTCGAACCCCACCCAGTGCACTACCGTCGTGAACCCACTCCTAACACAAGCGTTAAGCTTAGCTGGAGGGGTTAACGAGATTACTAGTAATGTGTGACCCACGTTACTAGTAATCTTTATAAAACAGGGGTTCTTTATTAAACAGTAACGTGCACGACGACATGTGCATTACTAACTTTTAAACTTTTACATTCCATGATATAATTATGTATGATGTGCATTACTTCTGTGACGTTGCCATCTATGGGCGGTGGGGCTTTCGGGACCGGAGCCGTCCTTTTAATTGAATAATTATTCTAAAGTGGTTTGTTAGGACCCCAAATAAAAAAAAAAGTTCCAGTTCTTGAAAAGAATGGTAAACAAAAATTTTAAAAATAAAATTATTTTTATAAAATAAAAGATTTCTTAAATTTTGAAAAGCACAGCCTTTTATTAGACGAGTACTTTCCCGTTCCGCAGAAGACGCACCAGCCTGGCGGCCATCTCCGGCCTCCATGAGCGCCGACCTAGTGGATGGGGCTTCTAGTTATCCTAGCAGAAGCAGGCCTGTGACGGTGAAGCGAAGTGTTAAGCGCGCGCTTCTCTGAACCGGAGGGGGACAAGGTTTCCGTGGTGTAGCCGCCTGCGGATAAATAGGCAGGCAAGATCTGTTTTTCTGTTGACGGTAGATACTTTACCGAGACAAGAACTTTCGTTTACTTTTAGTTGTAATCGGAACACGCCACTTAAAAATAATTATTCAATGGAATCCGGGACCGCGGTCCCGGTCGCAAAAGTCTCACAAACCCTGTGTGGTGGGTAGGTTGAATGCATCATCAGAGATTTCAATTCCCACTCAGTGCAAATTTTTATATATCCATGCAGATATGTATGTCTTTTTGCATTATACTGACTATTTTATATAATGTACTGCCGATATTGCTGTTGCCCGCGACTTTGTTCGCGTTGAAATTCAAATTTACCAAACGGGAACCGATTTTCTGATCAATGTTCTTAATTCTTCGTTCCGTAAGAACCTTCTACAAAGTATTAGAAAAGGTTAAGTCGTTCTTAAGTTAGGTCTAGGTCACGCCATTATTATAGAGATTCATTTTTAAGAATAGGGATTTATTTTTAGGGTTCCCTACCCACAGGGTAAAAACGGAACCCTATTACTAAGACTCCACTGTCCGTCCGTCCGTCTGTCTGTCTGTCTGTCTGTCACCAGGCTGTATCTCATAATCCGTAATAGGTAGACAGTTGAAATTTTCACAGAATGTGTATATCTGTTGCCGCTATAACAACGACAAAAATTAAAGGGGGCTCCTCTACTAGAGACGTTTTTTTTTTTGGCTTATAGTATTAAATCTTGTACGATGGTGCGGAACCCTTAATGTGCGAGTCCGACTCGCACTTGGCCGGTTTTTATATATATGTAGATATTTCAAAAATAAATAAGTATCCTAGTAAGTTTATCAATGTTCTAAATAGACCAATAGTACAAGCTGTGCTTAGTTTGGTTATAGATAGCGCTGTGTTATATGTTCCAGACTATTAGTCACCAGCTGTGTACGTCCTACGGTTGAGAGAGAGAGATAGGAAGTAATTGGTGAAGTGTCACCAATAAATAACCTGACTAATAATAGCTGAAGTGAGTTGTACATCTGTAATAAAACAAACTATACATATATGTGTAAGAAGCGTTGGAGTGGAATACATTTGTGTGATAGCCAAAAAACGAATTTATCAGTCACGCCAAGTGACTATGAGTTCGATATGGTTCAAATTGTAACTGATGACTAAATAGAAATCTGAATCATTCTTTCAAACCCGCGGGTGTGTATTTATACTGAGCAAGAAAATAAATCATTAATCCTGAAAAACATCTTGTTTAATTATTCTTCGAAGGATTTCTGCATCATATGTCATACAGAAACACGCCACACAGCTCCCTCCTCATGAAAAGCCCAAAACCACCAACGAGCTATTTTTGGGAAAAAATATGACAAACAATTTCTAATAAGATATTAACAACTAAAACGTAACTTTCAATGAAATCCACCCACAACTTCCGAGCACTATCTCCAAGCGGAACTGAACATATCAGACACCGTATCAGTCGTTCTCAGTCTCCCATATAGCAGCAGTTATAGAACGGAACTTCTAATCAGACACTGTTGAAACCTGACCTTGCGAATGTGAAGCGACAAAAATAGACCGGACTGACTGAGTGTGTTCCAGATATGGGTCAACTGAATGCGTGTGAATGAGACCCGTATGTAAAATACATAAACTATTCTTTAGATCATATGGTCCGTGCCGGGGTTCACAGGGATTTCCTTTTTAGTTTAGACCCGAGGAGTTCGAGGATCCGGCACGTTAAATCCCCGTGACGAAACATAAGAGATTTAAACTGAATATCAAGGTATAATAATATAATGAGGGAACAACGACTAAAATATCAATTAATTTAGTCAAGTTTTTATTAGATTTAAGGCGGTAGTTCATACTGCCGTGGTAATCGAAATAGCAGTAAGTCGAGAAGACGCTTTTTCTGACTTACCGCTAACTCGTTTACCATGACAGCATAGCAGACCTCTGCTGGAATGAGATAAGTCTGAAGGGGCCAGTACTGCCACTACTAGAGTAATGTTATTGTTTTTTATTTTTTTTATATCCTATCCGTGGCATACAAGCATACGGGCCGCCTGATGGTAAGTGTTTACCGTAGATTATGGACGCTTGCAATTCCAGGGGACTCGCATTCACGTTGGCGACCCTTTCGGAAACTTTACACTCCTTTCTTGAAGAACCTCAGACTGTTGTCAATCAGGAAAACCTCGGCAGGGAGCTCATTCCACAGCCACATGGTTAGAGGGAGGAAATTCCTCTGGAACCGTGCCTTACGTAACCATTTAGGTTCCAGAGTGGGAGGTTGAACGCCCTGTTCACCTAAATGGTCTTTTTTTTGGCACACAAATTTTTACCTTTACAATATTATTCATTCTTCATGTATTGAATGTATATTTGTTACGTAATGTAAATAAGACCTAAGTTACTAGATAACATTTATATAAAACGTGTGAAAACAAGCACGGCATGTGCTTGTTTTGCAGCGTGAGAAAATGCGTATTTGCCTACGGAAATGCTAAGCGCATTATTTCGTACTCTCAACTATAAGAATGAATGAACTTGACACAAAGAATCGTGGGTTACCGATACAGAGTTGGTTATGAGTTCGGATATGACTTTTTTGTTTTATTGTTAATGTGCATGAGTGAGGGTTACCACTAAGGGTCTAAACGGCCTACATTTGAACTGGGAGCAGAAACCTTAGTAGGAATGCAGTTTTATGCAGTTAACATAACTGCATTGGTATTGCTGACCGACTGCTAACTAATGGACATTCTGTGGTGGAGGTGTTCAATGAAAGGCGAAGGGTTCGACTTTTGCGTCAGGTGACATTACATAGTCTAGACACACAAACTTGCAGTTTAAGAATTGTGTCCCTAAAAAAATTACTTGGCAAAATGTGGATGTCATAAACAATGGTCGAGTATTGCTTGTCAACAGTGGTATTGGGTGAAGACACTTTGCTAATTTCGAATAGAGACCGTCAGGGTGACAGAATTTCTTGCTATTCGACCGAAAGGCAAGAGAAAAACTTTGCCTTACCAACTTTTAAACTTTCGTGTTCTACGATAATGCCTTTCCTAGTACAGGTTGATTGGTAGCCAGTCTGTGACCAGTGCACGACAGACACAGCCAGTCCAACTTGGTCGAAACGTGGAAAGCAATCTAAAGTATGTAATACCGATTAAATACGTAATCGCGTTAATTCCCGTCAACATAATTTTACTAAAACTTTGTCTGCTCATTGTTCTTCTACCGTTGACACCACGGAAACCCCAAATGCACCTATGCTGTTTGTATAAGGGCCAATCGTATGTACATAGTCGTGATAGAATACACGTTATGGATATCATCATTGCAGCACTTCCATCTTGTTTTTATTATTTCACGTGGACGCACCAGGCTGTCTGCCATTCTAACAACGCATCTATTATTGTTTGGTATATTGCTCTTATTATGTGGTATGAAAGTCAAAGATTACGTTATCAGCCAAAGATAGTAATGGTAAATAATGTATTCATAGATATTTGCTGAGATAGTGGCAATCCTACTGATAAGAAACACGCCTACGGCATGTCATCATCGCCGAATTGAATGGATTCCTTTTTGATATTATCGGTTAATAACTTACAATACTGTTTTATAATCACCCTCGTTCCCAAAATATTATATTAAACTTGACTCTAAAACAGAATATCGGCAGGTGAAGAAAAGATAATGAAACTGTAGGTACGAAAGTGAAGTGCGATACTAGGTCGTATCATTTTTGATAGATCTACGATCGATAGAATTCGTCTAAAACGGACAGAACAGAGAGATAAGGCCGGTACCTACATACAAACGAAAGGGAATGGCAACAAATATGCAAGTAATGCGGTTTAGATGTGGATATGGTTGGAAGTTTTTGGAAAGAAGGCCCTTATCGCACGTTACACTTCAGACGGTCGGCGGATGGCGCTAGACGGAGACAAGTGTTAGCGCAACGAAAAATGCTGATCGCGAATTGATTTATTTTATTTACGTAATCTGTGGATTACGTATGTGGACTACTGTAATTAGACGTTGGTTGTATACAAATTTGACACAGGGTGCAATTTTTATTTCGATTTTTTTTAAATTATGTATTTACTATTTTTGATACAATTTATTCAATCCATTAAATATATTTCTACTAGCAACCCGCGCCGGTTTCGCACGGGTAGGAGAGACATCTTCAACAATCATCAACAAATTTTAATCAATTTACACAAAATCTTAACAAATTATACACCTAAACCTTCCTCATGAATCACTCTGTCTATTAGTGAAAACCGCATGAAAATCCGTTCAGTAGTTTTTCAGTTTATCGCGAACAGACAAACAGTCGTGGCGGGTGACTTTGTTTGTAGTGTGTGTGTAGTGGTAGTGATGTCGAAACACCAACAGTATTCATAATTTCATATACAATATTTAATAATTCTTTAAAAAAAACCGACTTCAAAACAAAAACTATTCCATTAAAGACTTATATGGTTTTCTCATGGATGCCATTGTCAGAATTGGACCAAATTAAAATGGGACCACACGGGAAGCACCAGATTTCAAATAAAAAAAGAATCACCAACATCCGGCCACCCAGTCGAAAGTTCTGAGGTAACAAACATAAAAAAAAACAGTCGAATTGAGAACCTCCTCCTTTTTTGAAGTCGGTTAAAAAAACAAACAGTAGGTACAGCACAGTTTTTATAATATGTAGACCTATTCACGGTATACACCAATAAATTGTCGAATTCCTGAGAAAATCACCTACAAAAGACCGGAGTTGACCCACACTACACATGTAATGCACATGGTTCTGCTGATAACTATAACCATCAGTTTGATGGCAAAGTATGACGTGTGTGACGTCATACTTTGATCTTACACACAAAAACCGTTTTTTTTATATATTATAGGGGGCAAACGAGCAGACGGGTCACCTGATGGTAAGTAACTACCGTCGCCCATGGACACCTGCAACTCAAGAGTCACAAGTGCGTTGCCGGCCTTTGAGATGGGAGTACGCTCTTTTCTTGAAGGTTTGAAGGTCGTATCGGTCCGGAAATACAATTTGTTTTGAGATATAATAAATAATAACTGATTTGACAACTACCGTATTAATTGTAAAAACCGGCCAAGTGCGAGTGGGACTCGCGCATGAAGGGTTCCGCACCATCGTACAAGATTTAATACTATAAGCCAAAAAAAATACGTTTCTAGTAGGGGAGCCCCCTTTAATTTTTTATTTATTTTTATTTTCATTATTTGTTGTTACAGCGGCAATAAATATACACATTCTGTGAAAATTTCAACTGTCTACCTATTATGGATCCTGCGATACAACCTGGTGACAGACGGACGGACAGCGGAGTCTTAGTAATAGGGTTCCGTGTTTACACTTTGGGTACGGAACCCTAAAAAGAGAGCCTAGTTTTCAGACTGCGAACTGTATCAGACAGACCAGCAGGTGAATCGAGTTGATACCGTTTACTCGATGACACTAGCTTGTCTCAGACACAATCGAGTTAGTAAACACTCGTAATGGTTGATTGATAGCCTTGTTTGTTCTCAGTTTATTGCCTGTAACACCTGTATCAGTCTTTACAATTAGATCATTAGTGTGTCTATCTGAGATCGATTAATCGAGACGAGAATCGGTTTTATAGGGTAGGATACCATTCAAGAAACTGGTCAGTCGAATTAATTCATAACATGAAGCGCGTTCATCCATTTTCCAATGTCAATTAAAGATTTTTTATAAATTCGATTGACTCAAGTTAATAAATAATGTTTTTTAATGCATAGAGTACAAATCATCTTGTTTGGTGGCAGTACTTTCGTTCCCTATAAAAAAAGAAAAAGCAAATGGCTTATATTATGAGCATTTATTTATTATTATCTTATAGATAAATAGACGAGTTGTCTTTTGTGAATTTAACTTAAATAAAATTAAACTTTTTAAATTTAATGAAAAGAAAACACCACATACCTATTAATGCAGGAGAAACGCAGCACTTCGCTACTAGTATAGTTTAACAGGCAGTCTTTAGTAGCTGAGATATTACTAGACAAGCGGCTTCAATTCGAGCAGAAGTCTGGTGTACCCTACCTACTCCAAAGGAACAACTACTGACTCTATTTCTTTTATTATTTTACAGCATTGACAAGACGAGACCTCTGGTGTTGCAAACGTCCATCGTTTCCAACGTATATGATAATGAAGCTTTTTATTCGTTACTTTTTTCCTTTGCTTTTTCTATCGCTACAGTAAAAAAAATACTATTAAACAGCTATATTACATCATCGGTATAGCACTCATTCCCATACGCAGGTACCGCGGGTAGTTTTTGCCGCATTGTCATCCATTGTTATCCGTATATTGCACAATGAGCGCTATCTAACGCCTCAACGCATTGTTCATCGATAAAAACAAGTCAGTGTTTAACTAACCGACTATGCAGAAGATAGTGTTGTGACTTTGGAACTGGAATCGATAACAAAAGCTTTGTCTTATCAAATTACAGTTCACATAATGATCTATAACCCACCGATTCCTATTAGTTCCCGGTCATAAAAAAAATCATTTAGAAATATGTCTCAACCTTAAGGGTTCATGTTCCATTGGGCTGTGGGTGGGCTTAGCGACGGCCTGCTATGGCCGCGTCGGGGTGGGAATCCTACCCTCTCCTATAACGAGCTTCTTCCTATCACGGACTCCGTTAAGTCAAATACTCAGTAAATAAAAATTATTCTCCCCAGTGGAGTACCTACAGTCCGCCCGCCTGGAGAAGCTCCAATTGACATTGTTAATCCAGGTAAAATATTTTCTCTTCCCTGTCCAGTCCAGTCGCCCTATCCAGTTAATATCTAAAAAAGATTGAATGGATCATATTTGGGGGATACACTGTTTCTCCTGTACCTTTGGTTGATAATGCAGAAACGGTAATAAAGTGGGCGGTTTCGAGGTCCAGCTAATCCGTAACTTTGAGAAGTAATGGAAAAATCTTTACTTACTCTTTTCATTCAAAGACGAAGGATAGCTAACCCGAACACCTAACACCCACAGAAAGGTTGTTTGGTGCGGCGAGATTAGGGTACTTCGTCGTACCAATTAAATCGCCTATTCTGACAATTGTTGGAGTTGCCGATTTTATTCAATACGAAATAACCAGTGTCTTGCCTTTGTCATCAGTTAGGGCCTGGCCTATTCAAATATGGCCTACTTCTATGGCTTTTATGGTCTTGAGAGGGAAAACAGATTGAGGATAAAGTGCATAGAATATTCGAGTAAAGCATTGTTTAGGAAACGATATTCTACTACACATGTCAAACTTCGATACAGAAATGTTTGTAATGTGATAACTAAACTACTCATGCATACTTTAGATAAAACAAATTGGTACGACAATTAGAAAAATAACCTTTAACATAGATAACGGAGGTATTTGTGAGACATGTTCCGAGTTATGAAGAATTTATCCTTATTCTTAATCCTTATCCTTTCCAAGCTTGCTGTTCAAGAATCATCTTTTACTGAGGGTGCTATTATACAGTCGAGGATATATCTATACTATATTATAAAGCTGAAGATTTTGTTTGATTGATTTTGGTTGAAGCGCTAATCTCAAGAACTACTGGTTCGAATTGAAAAATTATTTTAGAATTGGATAGCCCATTTATCGAGGAAGGCTATAGGCTATACAACGTCACGCTACGACCAACAGGAGCGGAGCATCAATGAAAAATGTTGCAAAAACGGGGAAAATTTACAAACGCAGACGAAGTTGCGCGGGTTAACCAGTAAATGATAATGAAGAATTGCTTTTGATACCTAAGACTCTATATTATGTAAATAAAATGGTGTCATGATCATTTGTGTGTATTTTATTGTAACGCTCTCAGTCATACAGTAGTATTTCTTAATGCGTGCTCCGCTCTTCCATTATGACGACTGCATATAATCGAGTAGATAAGTCACATTATTCACCAAAACACATTACTTACTTGAATGTTGCACCCTAAATGAGAATTAATCAACAGAATATTTGGTTTTTATTTCTGTTTGTTTACAGGGAGATAGCATAGAAAAGTGACGGGGAGATAGCATGTTAGTATGCTATTACATTAATAAGAAAATGAGTCATACACCAAACATTCCCTTAGGAAATGACATCACCAACCTTTTGTTTCGCTGAATAACTTATTACCATTCTTCTTGGCCCTTTATTTCAAGAAACTTAAATTAGTAATAGATGATTATGTTAGCTTGTATCATATTTAACTTAAATTTAAAAAAAATTGCAGTACTTCCAATGCAATAAGACAAAACATTTCTATAAGAATACCATGGCACTTGTTTTCTATCATTGCTGCAAGTAAAGGGTTATTTTAATAAGCTGCAACTGACTCATTCATCATCATCAACATTTCATCGCCCACTGCTGGACATAGCCCTCTAATGCTACTGATCGTTATGGGGGGAGTATTAGTACGCTCAGTCTATGAACTGAAAGAAGTCATTAAGTACTAATTTATTCAAGTCTCTAATGTCACAGATCTAATACAGAATTCTGCAAAAAAGTTAAAGGTACTCACAACATTTAAAACACATTTTCTAAAAATGTAATATCAATAACTAGCAACCTGTTCCGGCTTTGCATGGGTAACAGAGACATCTTCAACAATCATCATCATATTTCAAGCAATTTATACAAAACCTTAACGAATTATATACCTAAACCCTTCTCATGAATCGCTCTATCTATTGGTGAAAACCGCGTAAAAATCCGTTCAGTAGTTTTTGACTTTATCGCGAACAGACAAACAGACAGAGGCAGCGGGGACTTTGTTTTATAATATGTAGTGATTATAAGACTATCTCACGATTCTCCATGCCACAATTATTATTTTAAAAGTCTTCATTTCTCAAAAATAAAACGATTATTTATAAAGTAACTAGATACCCACAGACTCGGGACCACAAATTAATAAAAAAAACTAATTTTGGTTTAATTTAGAATCAGATCCACATTAAAATTCATGAATAAAATCAACATAAAGCGGTCAGTTGTTCTCGAATTTTTTGTAGGATTTAAAAGATAATGCATTATTAAGATAAAACTCTTATCAAATATTTGTGAAAATTGTGATAACCGCTTTTTTACTCAAGTTAATAGAAAAATTGTATTGGATTTAAATTGATAGGTAAACATACAAAAAAATCAAAGTAGTATTAACAAGAGTGTTCCAAATAAGACAAGATTTAAGTGCTTCAAACATGTGGAGAAAGTATTATATGTATTTATGTAAAAAAAGTATTATATATTAGTTATTATTAGTAGTAGTTTATTCTTTTTGAAATAAATAAAGCATGGTTGCAAATTAATAACAGGACAAGTTTAAGATCGGATAGAAAAAGAATTAGACATGGAGTAAATATTAAGAAGTCAACAGAAGATAGAGAGTAATGGATGGACGAAAAAAGAATGGTATATTCCAGTTTTTAAACATAATTTGTGTAATATTTATAAGATACTGTATCTTTTATAAATTTTAATACTTTGGCCTCTGCACTGATCAACAAAATTACATGACAGATGAGATTTTTTTTAAGATTTTTTTTTATTTAGAAGAAAATAAGATAAGCGACATGTAAGTGTTTACTTAATTTTTTTTATAGAATTTATTTCATTTTCCAGCACATAATACATATAGAAAGGACCTCCATTTGAAAAGTATCATTAATCTTATAGTATAATCTCATATGCATTTCTGTAAAATGGTTTTGTTCAGGTAGTCAATGGGTTTAATTTAAGATACTCATTATATGTATATGATCTATAACCACTTCATTGAGCTATGTGCGTAATGTAGACATAATAACATATGGGTATTAATGTAAAGATACAATAAGTTCAATTTTGTTCCAAATTCCCGCTCCATCAATTCAATTTATAAAAAAAAATTAATTTAACATAATAACTTAGAGAAATACAGTATAGGACAGTAGAAATTTCTTATTTTATAATAAACATAGTAAGCCACAGTTCATATTAACGACGACATAAGTCAAAGAAAAAAATCACTAGGCTTAAAAATGTCATCTAGAAATCAAGACTTGAGTCTCAGAATTAAATTGCTACAAATAGGTACAATGAGTTTTAAAATTAAAATGTTCTACATGGTAAATTTGTTTTTTATCTAGAAGTAGTTATTTATAAATCGGTATAGTATGACTAAGCGTCTTAATATAATATATTCAATGGTTATTTAGAGGCAGGGAAATGAGCAGATTTTATGATTCAATCTGTGAGAAATAAGCACTTTCTTCAATGAAATGAACTTACCTTATTGTGTGGCAGTACTATGAAGGCGCCACCGCCGGCTGACTCGACGATTATAGCCAGAAACTTGGGATTCACCGCACAGAACGTCGAATCCCAGGAACTTTTTGACACTCGTATATTATCATAACATTGCTCACGTTTTAGGGCCTGCCCATAAACGTGGCGAAATTTAGAACTGCGCACCACCCTAAACGACATCTGCAACGCGAAAAGTGGCCCGTTAACAACAATACAAACAACAACTATCCGATTATTTCACTTAGAACATAACCTATACGCCACTGTGACCTATATTTTGACACTAAGATTTTAATAATTTAAACTTTAAACTCACGTTTATTAAAAAGAAGAAATAATAATTATTACGCTAGAAAATGCAATGAAAACATTTGAATATGACACAAATATTTGTAAGAAAATAAAACTGAGAGCTACTAAGGATCGAAGGGAGGACGGTTGGGAAAACGAGCAAACTCCATATTTGGTAATGCCTGCAGCCACTACTTTTAGTGATGAAAATCTCGATTTAAAAGTTTTTAATAAATAGGAAAACTATCTACACACAAAGTAAATTTCGTAAGAATTTATAATTGTATTTTAAAACCTTAATTTATTTGAATGTAAGCATATTTTAGGGTTGAAATTAAACTAATATTACTTTATTTTTGAACGCACCTTCCAGTTGTCAAACTACTGTCAAAATTAAGTAGTTAATGATGCATTCGTAAAATACATTTTACAGACTTGGTAAGTATAGTCCATTAATTTAAAACACTTCAAATAACAAACTTTAAAACTACTGATCGTAATTATTTAAAAATAAATATCACTACTCCAACTCTCACCTTAGGTACATTATTATGTTTTTCCACATGTTTGGAAGCTTTCGGGGTCTGAGCATGATAGCTATGACAACGTTCACGCCCTGCTCTTTTGGCCACAGGTGCTCTTTTAATGTTAGGACTAGTGAAACTATTATGTCTCTTGACGTCCTTTAGAATAAAAAAATAAACACATATAAATGGAAAAAAGAACGTTAATAAACTTGACAATGTAAAAGGTTTTTAAATTATACTGAGACTTACTCTATCTACTGTATCTACTTCCATGATCACTACAATACTGAAACTCTTTTAAAATATTGTAATATAGCGACGAAGTAACAATGAAAGTGTTAATTTAAAATTGTAAATGAAGAACTACAAAAACATTGTGTTTTAACGACTTTATAACTTCCTACCCTCCTTTTTTAATTTAAGCGTTCATAAGAATAACACCGACTTTGAAAAAAATAATTTTAAATTTAATTTATGGTAGCTCAGATTTCTGGCAAATATTTTTAAAAATGGTCAATTTAGTTTTTCAGATTAAAATAATGAACAAGAAATGAGATCCATAAATAAGTGGACTACACCAAAATCTAAATTTTATGGTATTTGTCATATACGATTTCTAAAATTGTCTGTGGTTGTTCTAGTAAATAGAAGAATCGTGAAAATTGTCTAATGCCGAAAATTTGCGAATTTTATTAGAATTAATTTTAAAATTGGAGTTTCATACACTCTCTTAGCAATGTTTTAAAGTTTTGGTATGTATGTTGATATGTTCAACCAAGTCATGGAGCCAGCAGTCTCAAAGGTAAGGACATTATTATTTAAGTAACAAATAATTGTTAGCTTTTCATTCAGTTAAAAATTTGTGGTTCTTAAAAACTTGATTAATATTCTTATCCATAATGATACATTTTCTTACGTTATTTATCTGTCAGTCAATGAAAGACAATGTTCAAGAATATCTGTATTGAAACATTTAAATTGATAAAAATTTTAAACAAATATATTTTCGATTTGAGAAAAGAGCAAGATGATGTTGATAACATTTTCCGATGTATTCATTTAGTTTCGAGTATTGAGACTATATTTATTTGCAAGAAGTGAATCTTATGTACAAGTTAAGTGCTTTATACGTTTTAAATAAAAACCGAGTAGAAGCTTGATTTACGCAGCAGTTAGCACTAACATTATTATTTTCATTAATATGTATTAAACAAAATTATTTAGAGCGAAAACTTTTGCTGAAGAAGAGCATCAACTTAAGTTGTTTTATCTGCAACAACTGTGTGTTGGCAACAGCTGATTTCAGGGTTTACTATTCTTTTTTTTAAAGTAGGTACAGAACAGATAATATGTTTTTATATTTAGGCCATAGACCAGCCATTAATATAAGACAATTTTTCATTTGCCTTAATATTAAGAAAATCTCTTATTGAACCTTTTGTTGGATTGAGGTCTTTATTATATAAACTCCCCTCTATTTTTATGAATAGACACTTAGTGACACACAACTAAATCACTAGATTGGCCTAACTTAACACAAGCTGTGAGTCATAGTTGTTTTCTTAACATTATTTCCTTCTGAAAAGGGTCGAAATTGTATGTTCTAAATAGTCCTAATTCTAAATACATTATAATATTGTATATTTTCAATAGTAAAGACTGCTAATTAAGATGAGGTAGCATTAGAATCCCATCAAATCAGTTAAAAATGTTGGAATCAGTTTAAATTCAATTACATTTGTCACTTATTCTACCAGCTTTTTAACAATTTAGCATGTGGCATGTCTGATTTGAAGCAGTTATACTAACTGAATAGGAGTAATGGAAGAGTAATGGACTAGTTTATAAACACTTTTGCTTGTTGCTTCCCTTATAGGAATGTAGATTTTGTGAATCAATTCACTATCCCTCAGGAACACAACCTTTTTTCCTGATGAAAGGTACCCTAAGTACTTTTACTGTACTTCTGACTATGTGTATGTAAGATTAAATGATGATCAGGTGATCGTAAGAGGCCATACATAAATGACGTCACATGAATTTCATGATGTTTGGACCCCCCTCCCCATCCTAGTCACAGGTGGTTACATTTGTGGAACTCCCTCCCTGGTGTGACGTCACATATTTTGCAATTTTACACCCAGAACTGAAAAGAGCAGCTCTAAAATTATTTTTTTAGTAAGAGTAGTAACATAGTATGATAAGTCTTTTGTTTATAGGTAATACTTTGTATTTAATACTTAAGATTTTGACATAGCTTCTGACCCCCCCCACCCCACCCCTTGTCACACAATGTCACACTTCGTTGACCCCCTCATGTTAACGTGTGACGTAAGTTATGCATGGTCCCTAACACACAAACAATCAAAATCATGTTCACATTTATAATATTAGTAAGGATTCCAACACAAGTGGCAGCGCTTTTTTTGTTGCGAATTGTAATACCCTATTCTATATTGAAAGTATCGGAGTCAGAATGACCCACTTACCAGCAGAAATTCATCACCTTCCATACCTGTTGTGTTTGTTAACCAAGGGCTTCTGTAAGGCAAAAACGCCACACCTAATGTGACTATAACTCAAATAGCAGCCCACTGTGTTCTTCCTCTAACAATTGAATTTATTATGTTGATGTGACATAGTGGTGTGTGTGGTGGGGTACATAAGATGAGTGTTTGTTTCCCCATTTAGTTCATCAATTTAAAGTCATTGTTAATGAGACTGCACGGATTTCGTAATGGTCTAAGTGATCGCCTCACCACTATGCCGCCCCTGGTATTGTGGGTTTAATCAAATCCACCATGGGATTGGGTGTTCTTCGTCCCGAGTCTAGGTGTTCTTTGTGTCCATTGTTTAAATGTTTTTGAAACCCCCTGCAACGTAGGAATATTCCTAATGCGGGAGTTGTATTTTTAAAAAGAAAAAAGAGTAAAAGAGTGTCGTACTTACAATTAATATTTCATTTTACTTAAACTAGAGGGTGCAGGGACTTGATAACTCTAAATAAGCGTGCAGGACCAACACACATTCATGAATTAACATGAATATAGTACACCAGGCAGCAGGATAATATATAATAATCCACAAACATCCAAGAGGTCCTAACAAACACGTCCCTCTCCAGAATTCCATGAGAGACTTGAGCCCGCTCCCTTCCTTGGCCTGGTAATCAGAGGATGAGCTGACCCCCACCATCTAGATGAATTCATACAAAGTTTTCTTCTTCGCACCCTGAAAAGCCATCATTCTTGTCTGTTGCTGGTCAATTTAAAATCAATTGCCAATTTTAACCTGTCCATGCGTTTTGGTGCTATAAAATGGTATGTAACCAGCTAGAGGATACAGACATCGATAGCAGTCGCGAAGTCACCACAGTGCTGCGCCGGCGCAGAGCACTCCAAGCTAAGGCATCGGACTTCGATCGGCGATCAAGTGGTTGCGGGTTCGAACTCCATCCAGTCCTCTATGAAAATAATAATATTGGCAAATCTGCCTAATTGGTAAATTGCTATGTAAATCATGGTTTTGATGGACGTGACATTTTATTTAACGAAACCCTGTTTACAGGTACAAAAATTAAGAAGGGATACACAACTGGAACAAAAAATATTAACGGGCGTCCATTAATTACGTAAGGCGATATTGGCGGTTTGTAGATATGGCTCGACCGCCTCCTTCCTGCCCCCGGCAATAAAATCGTCTTTTAATATTGTTAACATACTGCGTGAGCCTGCGTGACCTCTAGTGGGCAACAGATGATAATAGCTAATAATAAATAGCTTATCAATATCGCTTTACTCTTCTTATAACACAAATATTTCGTCCCTGATAGTACTATTTTATTTCTTTAATAAACATTTCATGTTTATTGTCTTTTAAAATACATTTATCTTCGAGTTTTATTTGTTTACAAAAAATACTCAATTTTAATACAAATATATCTCGCGTGAATTGAGATTTATGTAAATTATCTTTTTGCTAGCACTATGATTAAAACATGCTTTATCTAATGATGACGATGATTTATATATTCTATTAATACCATCTCCACTGAACAATTTGGTTTCCTTAGTATTTCTACCACACGTGGTTGATCAGGTCGTCATTAAAATAGTGTATTTTAATATCTTTTTTATTTTTCCTTTTTTTTTCTTTTGTGCTCTTGTGATTATTTTTTGTATATGTCGTTTAGTTCTTCTGACGTTACAGATATTCGAGATAACGCATCGGCAACTACGTTATCTTTACTATTGACATATTTGTAATTTCATAGTCAAATTCTTATATATAAGGTTAGTCGAAATTGTAATAATTTACTACTAGGATCTTTAATACCACATAAATATATCAATGGCTTGTGGTCAGTCATGATTGTAATATTATTCCAAATAAATAAAATATATTTGATTCCGCAAACAACAGCAAGTCATTATTTTTTAATGATCGGACAGTTTATTTGTAGGTTTGTTATCGTAAGCTAGAGGTCGCAAATCTCTGTTACAAAGTTCAGCGCTATACCAGATGCAATTTATTTCCAGAAGAAAAATCAGGATATTGGAGAAGTGGTGTTGACATTAAGGCTTCGTTTAATCGTTGTAATGACTGATCACAATCAGCTGGCCATACAAATGGTATATTTTTTCTACAAAGTTTATTCAAAGCCAATGTCAATTCGGCAATTTGTTTATACATTTTCTATGGTAATTACTAAAAGCAATAAATCGTCTTAAGATCGTCGAGAGTTTTGCGGTGTTAGTTTTTTTTAAACTTATTTTATTCGGATCAATTAAAATAGCATTCCTTGTTATTGTGTGCCCTAATCATACTATTTCTGTTTTTAAGAATTGACAGTTTACGGATTAAGCTTCAAGTTAAGTTTTCTTAATCTTTTAAAAGTATCTAATAGTTGTGAATTGCCATATTTCGCTCTAGAACTACAAGATTATTAAGATATATAAAACATTTTGCGTATATGACATTGCTACAGTCAATTGGGTACAGGGTAGTCTTTTTTTGCAAAAAAGAGTGCTTTCGAACACCCACTTTCCAAGGTGTATCCTTACCGATTACTGATCATCTAGGGCTTCAATGCATTACATGACTGTAACGTCCAAACTTAATTTCGGTTAACAAATTGAGTCCATCACACAGACAGCTTCCAAGAAATTGGGAGTTATTTCGAAGGTCTGTCGGAAGGTACTTCAGCACAAGTCAATTCTCGAAAAAAGTACTTGGGCTTATTTTCAACCTTATATGTAGTCTTTTCATTTGATATTGAACGGTGTTAGTCGTAACAGCTGTGATTTTACGACTGTATGGGGTCAAGGTCACTTGATAATTTGATTGGAACGTCAAGGTGACTGAAATAGACAGCCCCTGATATAATGAGTCCAGTACCTGACTAATTTTTGGTAGAGGGAATTTATCATCCTGAATGGTTTCATTTAATTTCAATTAATAAAATAGGACTAGACCAAATACTAGGCTTTTCTAATTGAGGCTTTAAACTATTTGGTATACGGTACGGTTTAGTTTACACAGGTATATAGTAATGTTTTAAAACGATACATGGATTTTTGTGAAGTTAGTTGCAGTGAGCTTATCGCCTGACAATTGAAAGATGTCTGCACTCTTGGAACAAAGGTCCTCTTTCGTTTTTCTTTCTGTCGAATGCAAATAATATCATACAATAGTAAATGCGCTAGGTCCGCGTTAGATTTACGCTTACTGAATGAACATACATATTTTATAATTCTTTAATGAACACAACATAGCTTTTGCTTGTATTTAAAATTCGAATGGGAAATACATTGGTATAAAATATATTAGCCTGGGAATAACCAAAATTCAAATAGGTATTTGATAGATATGGTAGGTAGCTAGATATAGATACCGAAGAGGCTGTGTTGGGCTTCAATGTCCAACAACCCAAACGCGCATTTAGATACGGGCAGACGTCCTTGACGCACGTCTCAAATTAAATTTTTAATGTTTTATTACGTCGTTGATAAATTTGCATAGTTAGACTATTGCACATAAGTTTACTAGTAATCATTTACAAAATATTTATATATTTCATTAGGATTGTATTCCGGTATTAATTAAGCTGTTTATATCCATAAGTATTACTTATTCGTTTCAGACTTTAATTATTCAGAATTTAATAATCTTATTACTTATTTTATTTAAAGTCTCACACGTATTTTAGTCGTTTAAATTAAGTTTGTAATGGGTTATTTTTCTGTTTTTAGTTTAGTAATTAAATTATCACTAATTTTGACATTCAAAATTAGTGTTAAAATATGAATGGCAGCCGCTCCGCACAACGCGTAAATTGTGGCTAGCAGATTATTATTGGTAGAAATGTCCATATCTGCTGCAGTAGATTCGTACTGATTTACTACAACATCCATCTCATGTAGAGAACTGTTAACCCATTTTTGGATAATTTATTTTGTGATTAAATGCAAGTTCACGACAACGTGTATCGGACCAATTGATAATACAGCAACTGGTATATTATATTCTTGAAACCGCAACGGTGTTCAATCAAACGGTGTGCAATTAAAAGGTATTATCTACGACTTTACTTGTCGATGTAGTAGTAATAAACGGGCCCCCGTTGATTATTACTACATAAACGATACAATGTAAGATCTGTATATAAACAGCCACATAAAAATTATTAGTAATTTTTCAATATACCAATGTCATATCAATAATACTTGATGTTTATGAAGGCCATCATATAGATAGACACAGATACAGATACATATAAACACTACAATTATATATAATAGTACTAGCTATTATTTGTTGTCCGTTTAAGCATTTAAAATCATTCAGAAACTTTCCTGTCATTAAAAATCAATTAAACTAGTTGTATGAGAAAAATACGGATAATAATATTTTGAATAATTTATTGCGCATGTACTTCTCAATAAGTTCAATGGCCGCCACAATTCAAATGGGAACAGGGGTGCTCAAAAGCACATTTTACATATTCATTGACTTACACAAGGTAATGTTGCCATGATAGAAAAATTAAACAATTATGAAAATAAGACAATTTGTATGTTCAGAAATTAATTGAACACCGGTATTTATGCAGAAATATACCTCTATTAGTTTTAAACAATCTCTCCTAAAAACTTCTCTTAGACAAAGAAGGTTTTCTTTGACCAGGTCGTCGCTTCTTTCTCTTTCAGAACATGGCGAGACACTTGACAACCTTTTTACCCTATTGGTTCTATATTCTATATAGTTTATGATCTGCCCATTACCCACATTTTAGCAATGACAAGAGCTGAGCTAATTCCAAATTAAACCATTTAAGATTAACAGGAATTAATGCTATGGTTGCTGTGTACATACGGCATACATATCTGACACTTCGACCAGGTTACACTGGCTGTGGTACGGCAGGCTGCTGGAACATCGTGTTAAATCCTCTTAATATACGCGTATCATTAAACGCGAAAGTGTATATAAATAAAGGTTTAGTTTCGCGCCTTGACTTGCTCGAAACGAACTTAATGTCAGATAGGCGACGTCATACATGTAACTCAAGGTCTTACTCAGTTTTATTACTGGGGGCGTGTGACCCGTTTGAGATTACGGTGAGAATAATCTGTCTGCTGCGATCATAACATTACTTACAAAAGACCGAAAGGCATAATCTGCACAATATTTTACAAAGACATTGTTTTTTTTTTTTTTTTAAATAAGTTTACACATCTCACACAAATTGGACAGAGTATTTCAGTATTTCTAATTTAATCTGTATTAAATCTGTGTCTTATATCGTGATCTTTACATAGTGAATGGATGTATCGTATGATATATTCTTTCCGCTTGTTGCCTTTGTAGGTGCCCCAATTGCACCGTAGCTGTAGAGGCCGACAAGTGTTACTATTTAATTACTACTCATTATTTTAATGCATAAAGCACCACCAAAACCTTTCTTATATTTTTTAATGTTTCCTGGTACCTATAAATTTTATGCTCTCTACACTGCTGGTGTCTCTCGAATCCTAGCTACCACACACACCCTCTCTGGAAATCTATCGACTAAATTCTCCAACCGACAAATAATACTTAACGACATTTTTCTGTAGGGTGCCGGTAGTTACCTAGTCGCGATCTACCTCCTTATTTATTCCCACAAGAAAACACATCGAGTACCAGTGTCCCGAGGATGGCGCCTGTGGTTTTTGTCGGACTTCAACTGATAATTAGTTAGAAGGCCTCGGACTTCCCGGGAACAGCCAGTTTGAGTTACAGGACCCTGGCCAACTCCAGCTATGCTGACACTCCCCAATCCATCCGTACAAACAATATCCTTTTCCTTCCATTCCCTTGCCCTTCTTGGTTACCTTTTCCTTTCAATATACTCCCACTTTTCCCATCTTTAATTCCAAAAGTGCCCGGGCACTTTTGGAATTAAAGATTTGCGGCAATAGTACGTGAGTGGGACGAGATCATAGTTGGTGAAATTTTGGTGTTTAATGACCTCTGCCTATTCCAGCAGGAATTGTATGTATGTATGTATTCAATTGACAAAAACTACACCTAATCTCCGATACCATACCTAATTGGAAATAAGGCTTTTGAGAAGCGCAACTGGACACCCCAGTGTCTGTTAGAGTGCTTGTACTAGCTGCTATTTAAATGGGAATTTTTCAGAAGCTACTCTTCCGCAAAAAGGCTCCTTCGAAGATTTTTTTTTTAGTATTTCGAGTGTGTGTAGTGTGCATCCATCTGGTTATCGAGTTTGACATTAATTTTGTAAGAGTATCTGGCAGAGAGCATCAACTCTCCTATGTTGAAATTTCTGGTGAGAAGGACAATCCCTCCATGTACCTACTAACACTAGTTATAAGTTTTATTTTGTAATGTACTACATTGGATTTATGTTGTCCGAAAATAAATGATTAGTTTATTGTTATCAGTAGTGTTGTACGCAAGTGCTTCACATATTTATAGACACATATCACAAAACATGTTATTGACAGCCTCCGGCAAAATATTAATTTTTGTCTTTGAAAATTCCTAATTCCTAAATAGACCAGACTTAATAAAACCCGGTTTTCTTTAATGCGATTTTGATGACTTTGTCAGAATGTGTTTGCTTCAAGCGTTTGTGCAGAAATCTCGAAGACAAATTATTATGTTGTCTTGCCTCTACACGAGGTATCACCTGATATTTAGCCTGAATTGCTCCCGACATATACTTTAAGAATGGAAATGCTTGTCGAAGTATCTATTGTCGGGATTATATCAATCGCTGTATCGTAGAGGTTTATCCTTGGCATGTTGCCATCGCTGGGGTTATATTGACAATCTTTTGCATTTGTAAAGCTACAACGAAGGTGTCTTTTATAGATAGTAGAAGTAATGACTTGCACTATAAAAATCCTGTCTTTCTTTCTTGCCCTATATAGTTCTGTCCACTCTACTATTACATACATATACTCACCTCTTTTTGTGCGTATGGAAACCCCCTCGGGCCTTCACCCCACCGGAGTTTTCGGTGGGGCGGTGTGTCGGCATCGAACCGACTATAACCACACGGTGTGCCGTCCTGCGCCTAAAATAGGAGGGATCCGGGAACAGCTTTTATTAAGACATAACTCACCTAACCTTACTTTTCCCTCTCCCCCTTTTCCCGTCTTTCCCTACTCTCACCTTAAAGGGCCGGCAGCGCCCAAAGGCGGCGATAGTCAGTTACGTATGCCCCCTATCCCATAAAAAAAAAGATAATTTAAATCAGTAATCTGCTGCGCCCTGGTTCCTTTAATATATGAACTTTGTAAAGGCGCATATTTAGCATGAGTTGTTTGTTATCCTTCGAAACATTACACAGCTTCGTGTAGGCGAAGGTACTAACTTATGTCAGTGCTAAACTATGATTTATAACCATGCTAGCTAAACCCGGCCACGCTTTGCTGTGATTCAGTATGTATACCTACTATACATATCAACTGGTCACGCTGCCTGACACGTTTTAACCGCAGTTGTATATATTTATTTTGCATACATATTTTAAATCAAAACAAATTTATGAAAATTGTAATGTTTGAAGATGTCAACAGAAAAACAAACCCTATATATGTAGACTAGCCGTCACCTGCGTTTATGGGCATTGCTCATCTCCTATTGGTCGTAGCGTGATGTTATATAGCCTTCCTCGATAAATGGGCTATCTAACACTAAAATAATTTTTCAATTCGAACCAGTAGTTCCTGAGATTAGCGCGTTCAACCGAACAAACTCTTCAGCTTTATAATATTAGTAGGTATAGTAAAAAAAATCTTGCGGCTTATAGCGCAATATAGACCAGGTACCTAATAATAATCTGCTGGTCTGTAGTTACTTTCCTAATGCCTAACAAAACAGTTTTCTAGAATATTCTTAAGATAATGGGTATACTAACATTTAAACTTTCGCGTTGAATGATACATCTATATATATATATATATATAAAAATTAATCTCTATTTCCCTTGGTCACGCCATAACTTGAATAGATACGATTTAACTTTCATTCATATTTTTTTATGTTTTATAATACTCTGTAGAAGATAGATAGAATATTGATTGTAATCTTGACTGGCCTGTTGGTCTAATGGTTAGTGACCCTGACTGCTGAGCCAGAGGTCGTAGGTTCGATTCCCACCCAAGATAAATAATTGTGTGATGAGCATGATCATTTCTTCTGTGTCTGGGTGTAATTTATCTATAATATGTATGTATTTAGAAATATATAAGTATGTTTATCAACAGTCTGGGTACCATAGTACAGGCTCTGCCTAGTTTGGGATCAGACGGCCGTGTGTGAGATGTGTCAAGTTATTATTATTATTCTTTATTGCACACCTTTAACAAAGCATAGTTGAAACAAATAATCATGTTATAAAAAACACACTGCAATGAGCGGACTTATCGCTAAAAGTGATCTCTACCAGACAATCTTTGGATGGAGATAATATCAAAATTATTTAATGAAAACATAGTAGTTGATGGCTGACTATTCAAGATATTGACAAATATTTATAGGTATAGATAGGTATACATACCTAAATAGATAAATACAGTATTTTAGTAAGAATAATATAGTATCATAGATAGCATATTTTTTTCTTCCTCTCCCCCTCTCCCCTCCCTTCCCTTACTCCCACCTTAAAGGCCGGCAACGCACTTGTGGGGGCCTGGTATCTGCACTAGCACAGGTTACAGGCCCCCATAGAACAGTGTTTGTATTATTGAAATCACTTTGGCAAGCGAATCATAGTATATAATTATATTTATTTATTATATTAATAGTTATTTATATAGGAATTAACGCGATCAATAGGGTACATACCTTTGAATTGCCTGACGTTTCGACCCGGTCGCACTTGCCGTGGGCGCCAGGTACTTCAAAGGTATGTAATATCATTCTATTAATTGCGTTAATTCCCGTATAAATAATTATATATGATAAATAAGTATACTACTCTAATATTACCATTTAATTAAAAATCATACAGCAATTCGTATTGGTATCCCAACTAATATTATAATATGAGTTTGTATGTTACGCTTTTGCGCTTGAACTACTTAACCGATCATCATAAAATACGATAGGATACACGTTGTCAAGCGTACAGAAAAGGACAGAAGAAAAAAAAGTACGGATTTTAAGGGGCACCTTTTTTATTCTCCCCGTACTCCACTCCGTGAAGTACCGGGTGCCTTACGGGTGGTAAGGCATCCAGATCAGAGAACACATCGCGCTACCGTCTTAGGCCTTCTTCTGCAACGGTAACGGGGAGCCCGACCCGCAACCCCAGGCCAGCGCTCTGTCCTTTTCCGTTTCCATTCCGCTGCCTCTTTGGCCTAAATCACCTTGCATAACGAGACGGCGGAATCCTAAGCACTCTTACTTTGAACCATGGGCAGTCCAAGGTCTCTAGCGAGGCACTTCCCACACCAATAGCCTATTGATGGGATACCTGAATTGCATTTGCCTGGTCTAGTGGTCTGACTGCTGAGCCAGAGGTCGTTGGTTCGGTTTCCATCCAGGACAAACCATTGTGTAATGAGCGCGATCATTGGTACTGTGTCTGGGTGTAATTTATCTGTAATATTTGTGTATTTAGTAATATATAAGTATTTCAGCAGTTTGGGTACCATAGTACAGACTCTGCGTAGTTTGGGATCAGATGGCCGTGTGTGCGGTGTCTCATGCTATTAACAAGTAATTATTATTATCAATAATTTAATGAATTTCTACCTCTGGATGACCATTATTTTTATGAAACTCATTAACAAATAGTGGCAAATGAAACATGGCGCCTTTTATCATTATCTAGTTTATATATTATCATTTGTCCTTCAAGAAATCGGACGTTTGACTTTGAATAACGAAACAATTTTCCTAACTAATGTTTATAAATGCGTAAGTAAGTTGGTTTATTTCTTACGCTGTA
Organism: Euplagia quadripunctaria; assembly: GCA_963859945.1. Classification (NCBI taxonomy): domain Eukaryota; kingdom Metazoa; phylum Arthropoda; class Insecta; order Lepidoptera; family Erebidae; genus Euplagia; species Euplagia quadripunctaria. Next base: position 18,541,979 of record OY982579.1, on the reverse strand, counting down.
CTTAAAATGTTACATAAACGTTGTCAGGGAAATAGAAAATTACTTAGGGTACTTTTTCTCCAGAAAATAAGAACTATTCCCAAAGCAAAAAAAAAAAAAAAAAATGCAAGAACGGCAGAAGTTCGGAGGAAAGGCAGAATTTGGTAAAAAATAAATTGAAATTTATTTGTATTTATCCCACTAATCCCACTAATATTATAAATGTGAAAGTTTGGATGGATGGATAGATGGATGGATGGATGTTTGTTACTCTTTCACGCAAAAAACCACTGAACCGATTGCGATGAAACTTGGTATGTAGATAGCTTGAGACCTGGATTAACGTATAGGCTACTTTTTATCCCGATATTCCTACGGGATCGAGACTTACGCGGGTGAAACCGTTGGGCGCTGCTAGTAGTTTAATAATGATGATGATGATGTATTGTATTTTTGCAATTGTAAAATGACACACGCCTTTATGTGAAATAGAATAGAAAAAAAACTTTACAACTTTCACTTTTTTGCTATCTAATCTAAAGATCTGTAAGATGTTACTACTATAGAGAAGAATACCGTTTGTGGTGGTAATGGTGCGATAAATATGCTTAGTTTGGCATGATAAATGAGGGTTTTGAAATGTACTACTATGCTGTTGAATCTGTAAACATAGTCACTGTACAGTTCTGTTACATATAGGCTTTATATACAGATAGACCCGAAGATATAGCATTAATTACACACACTTTCAGACTGGGCAATATAGAGGGAATGGTTAGGTGATACAGTGAAACTGTGTTCGGGATTTTGTAGTTTGTTAACAGTTTTTTATAGAGCTCATTTTTATGATGTCATTTTGAGGATATACATAGATACAATTATTTTTTCTGGGCTTTGCAATAGGAACTAATTTTGAGAGAATCATATCTCTGAGGCGAAAATCCTGGCTTACGAAGGAGAAAGTTTAGTCCAAGCTAATCTAACTAAGAAACCAATCTCATCTTTTACCTTTTTCTCAATTTATTTGGAGACGGCGCAAATTATTTTCTTCGAACATTCGACATTTTACTGCTAAAAATCTCTTGTTGGGGTTTTATTACACGCTTTATATTAGCTTCACTTATATGTTTGTTTGTATGTTTGTAACCGACTCCTTAGGGCGTGATTTTGACCCACTTTAAACGGCCAGATTACATTCAAATTTTGCACACCTGTCAAAGACCGATGACAATGCAATAATTCGATTAAATTTTTTATTTGAATTTTCTATATAAGCGTGTTTTTTAGTTTTTTAAGCTATTTTTTATTTGTGTTTGAACCTATAAAATGTATTTAAGGTAAATATGATTATTATGTATCTATTTTCGTTTACATTCGTATAGTTTAATACGCTACTGAACTGAGTTTGTACACCTGCAAACTGCCCTATGTACTAATCCATCACATTTGTCCATCTTAAGGTTCTCTGGATGAAATCGCAACTAGCGATAAGACCGCCGATTGTACCAGTATTCAATGTTTTTCATTTACGTTGTAACTTTTCTATGGTGTACAATAAAGAATATTGTATTGTATTGTGTAAACTGAGAATATACATCAAATTAAAAGCAATCAGCGATTCCATAGTCGTTCTTGTATTTAATACTGATGACGTTTACGGAAACAGACCAATGTACACCAAAAATGCGTATGACACGTATGATACCAATGACACGTGAATACTTTACTGTATTTTACAAAGTAGCGCTTACTTTTGATACAACTAATTTATTTGTTTACCGTATTTATACAACCTTGGCCCGTATTACGTTAATGTACAGCTAGCTATTGGCCTAATTTCATCCTAAGGTAATAAATAAATACTTCAGTGTTTGTTCGGAAAGTAATCAAATATAGAAGCAGAATTGTACAAAGCGTTGTGGATTTGTTTCAACTGACATCAATTTATAAGGCCTCTGTGGGTAGGCGAGTTGGTGCTGGTAGGCCCCGAAAGACGTATATTGCCATTCTGGCAGCATATCGCAAAAACGCAAAAAGGTCCAAGTAAAAAGCACTCGTAACCGGCGAGTGTTGAGATGAATCGTGAAAATAGAGCTCTAACGTATCTGCCTACCCTGGACCGGAATAGGGTGTGAGCCTATGTTTGTATCGGTAATTCCAATACTACGGTGGTGTTATAGAAAACGGTAATATGTGAGTCATCAGAGTTTTTATATCATTAAATTTAGACTGCATCGTTTATGTAACTCTTCCATAAACTTCAGATTTGAGATATACATACTCGTAAACACGCCTGACAATACAGGTGTGGTTGTTTTTTCGTGTAACTAGGGCTTTCCAAAAGTACAAACAACAACCAGAGGCTGTAATGGGAATGTCTAATATTGATACGGTCGCTACAAAATGTTGTTTGTTAACTAATTAGGTAACAATTTATAACAAAGTCGATCGATCGATCCACGATGCTCCCATAGATAGGTACTGAATAAATTAACCGATTCAGTTTTATATCAGATCTCACAACAATTATGTTTTTCATCGGTCTGGTCTCATTTCTTTTTATAGGTAGCGCAAGTGAAGATTAATTTACAAACTATTTGTTTATGAGATTCAAATACCTTGCTCAATTTAGCCAGCCATAAGATCGCTAAGATCCCAATCTCATCGCTTGCCTTTCACACGCCTCGCTGTCTTAAACATATATTCTCGTAACATATCTCGTATATTTACTAACTGTACCTGTAAAAAAAACGCAAAAGTAACTTTGCAATCGTATATCCATTATATAGGAATATCCATTTGTGTACTGTCGTCGCCACATCAAAAACTCTTATTTAGTTTTATTAAAAATAGGGACAAACTATAATAGATGATAACACAGTTTACGATTTAATAAGAATAAGTTAAATGACATTATTTTGACTGGTTATACCGGTAACGCAATGCTATTGGTCGATTGATAAATATTAATGAATAGTGGGGTTATAAAAAGGGTAAGAATAAGTGCAGAACATTGACTTGAGTGCGAATAGAGGTACGAACAACTTGGCAGTTACTGTTAGTTAGTGATTTTCATAGTTTATATAAGTGGTTGTGAGACTGTTTTTACAGTACTTACCTACAAAACGTGAACGAAATTGCGGTGTTGTATTTTTTCCTTGCTTTATAGGCCAAACAGTTTGTGCGTCTACTAGTACCAGTTAAAATGATCTGTGATTGAGAAAATTATAGAACTGTGTCTGGCAATAGTTCTTAAACTACAAGTTCAATTTGAACGTAATTTGTGAATATACCTATGTCCTCTCTTGGTCATTGAAAATTCAGGCTTCTAGCTTTATCCACAACGAAGTTACAGGGAGTTGTCCAAAAATGTCCTGAATAACTTCGATAAAATAATAGTACGGCTCTGCCTGCTTTTTTCTTTTTGGACTGGGGCACTATCGTGCGCCCAGATCATTACCTAACCAATACAAACGTCACTTTTATGGAGAAATCGTTCTCGCTGTCGCTTCCGCTCGCTGCCGCTTCCGCTCCGCTGCCGCTGCAGAAAAGGACGGGGCATTATAGCGATGGAGGTCATAGAACATAAATTCGTGATAAGCTTGTTTCTGATTGTGAATTACGTATTAACCATCAGATTTGACGTAAACGTAGGTATTGTTTTATTTTTTGTCTTTATCACAGGATTGCTAGTAACATAGGTCATAAAATACCGGTTTAGTCTACAGTATACTTGGTGGAATTCAAACTATTGTTGTCAGTGTGTGTGTATTGAGTCAGTGGAGCACGTCGGTCTGGGCGGATCGCCGATTTCGTAGCAACGCGATTCCGGTGACTCATTTTAGGCGCAAATATACAGTAATTGGTTTTAGGGTCGTAAGAGCCACATATTAGTGGCAAAGCCCCATATAGCCGAGCGAAATGCAGAAGGTATATTTTCTTGTGCAAAAACAAAAAGAAGTTAAATAGTTTTTGTTAATACCAGTTGACAAAAAACACGTCTCAATTGCTGCTCAGCGGCTGCGGGTACCTATAAATACTCGCACCTCCAGTAGTGTTGTAACTCGGTCATTACCATGTCTACCCTCCTCATAGAGCTATGGTTTCTCCATATTTTAAGGGTTGACCCTCATCTGGTAACACGCATTCGCATATTTTTATACTCTATCGTTTTCTGTCGCTCAGAAACATTATTTGTTAGAGAAAATAAGATAGCGTAAGCGCTTACAGCACGCGGCAGCATCGGCGATGCGCTCGGTAACACGGCCAAGGTGCGATCACCGGCAGGACGGTGATGGAGTGCTGACGCGCGCTATAAGTACGATTCCGTGCTGCCAGATGAGGATCAACTCTAAAACGATGACCTAAGTCAGTCAGTATTCACTTTCATCCTATGCAATTATCATGACGTAATAAAATCACATACGAATGAACATTATACACTTATTCTGTTTAAACTTGTGTACCTCAAATCTACACTCCAATAAACATTCCAAGGGAGGGTTACGGATAGTTTTGGTAACCATGACCCTCATGGGTCTCAGAGTGTTTATATGTTATGTGTGTGAAAGCTTACCATAAGCTGTTCCGCAAGTCTACTTAAGTACCAAGCCTCATGAGCGATTATTTTAAAGTCTCTTCAAATTTAAGAGCTGCGCTCTTGTCGGTGGAGCGATCGCCGCCCCTGTTTATCCTCTGCGATCTTTTTGACCTCTTCATAAGTTTCCATTCCCACTTTCCCCTTCACCTGTTGTAAAAAAAAATTCTAGGCCTTCCTCGTCTTCTCGATCTCTTTTTATTTTCTTCCAATATTATTTTAAAGAAGTTTTCGTGTCTTATCAAGTGACCAATTATTTTTTCCCTTCTGTTGTCTAAAGTTTCCAATAACGTCGTTCGTCGTAACTCGTTGGTTCTTTTTTCTGACCAGCTGATGTTCATCATCCGCCGCACCATTTTAAAGTAGCGTTAACATTATCTAAAAACCTATTCGTTGAGTTGCGTTCCGCGCAAATAAGTGTATGCAACGTTAATGATAGTGCGATCACCGTCCAATATAGACATTTGTAGTTCGACGGTTGAAATGAGTCATGCCATTGAAGTCTCGATCATTGCTGTGTGACCGTTGTAACTTTATACTGGAACTGCCTTTACCCGCGGGTTCTCTTCTTTAAAATTATTTATCCATCCCTCGTGAACAGTGTTTTTTTTTGTAGACGTATTCTGTGTCCCATACCTCTAACAACTTTTCTGTACCCCTTTCGTGTTGGGAGGTTGAATACGTGAAAGCGTAATCGACAAGCAAACAGTAAAACTCATAGTCGCATTGTAATACTAAGTAAATATTATAAAAATCTCATCACTAGATGTCAAGGCGTTTCGCATTTATAATATTAGTTAGGTTAACCTACTCGTACCTTGCAATTGAAGTATGGGTACTTGTACTACTTATAATTTATCGAAACAGAAAGGTATAGGGGCCTAGATCTATAGCCATGGTTAGAATTCTGGATTGGCGAACACTTCTACCTTAAACAATCTTTTAATTCTGTCATCATCATCATTGGGCGTTTAGTGCTGTTTTTAACCCCCGACGTAAAAAGGAGAGGTGTGATAAGTTTAACGTGTGCATCTGTCAGTGGCATCATAGCTTCTAAACGGATGGATCGATTTTGCTTAATTTTTTATTATTCGAAAGGTGACATGATCGAGAGTGTTCTTAGCTATATTAAAAAAAAATCATTACAGCCGTTTGAAGATCATCAGCTCTCTTTCTAATCTTTGAACGGATTTTTGAGTCGACTGTATTTTAAATGTATTGTTATAAACTTTTCTTCTTAGGTTTTTAGGGTACTATACAAATATTTAACTATAGGCATGCACATGCATACTACAGGATAATTTAAAATTTTTAGATGATTGTATTTTCTTGGATAACGAAGTATTCGTTATACAATTGAATACATTTTTATTAGGTTTGCTAAGAAATCAGGAAAACAGCGCTTGGTTTTGCCCCCCCCCCCCTCCCCCCTAAGGCCGGCGCTGCTTCCCTTCAACAATATGTTATAAATTATAAAATACTAAATCGTCGCCCAGCGGTTTGGGCAATAGTAAATTAAATTATGAAACTGTAAAATAGGAAGTACATAGTTACTATTTTACAGTTTCATATTTACTAGGAAAGTTAGAGTACCTAATAATAAAAATACATTTTCAAATACACATTATTACATTAATTTTGTATTTGAAAATGTAATTAATCAATAATTACTTAACTCTTGGTTCGACAAACGACGTAAATAGAATAGGAGGATTATTAAAAGGGGGCATTATACTGGTGACATTGGAAGGACGTTGCTTGGTTGAAATATAGACAAACGGTGTGCGATAACGGTTTTATAATTTTATTGTTCACGTTCATGTGAAATATTATACTTGGTCATATAATTTTTTTTTAATCATGTGCAAACAACTATTATATATAATTTGAAAGCGGTTAGAAGTGCATGTTAGGTGAATGAAAACTTCCGTGAGTCGTATTCACGTACTAGAGATGGTGGTATCTTTCGACAATAATTCTTTTTGATTTATTTCATTGACCAGTATAACCTGAACTGTCATTGTATAAACTTACGTACCGTGACAGGTCAACATATATACTGGACGCGTGTAGCTTGATGTAGCGGTTTTCACGTATTTTTTTTTTAATTTGTAACATATTTTGTTTATTTTTTTTAGCTTTATGCACTTCTTCTGTACAGAACACACTTATGAATTTTCATGCCAATTTCAGTGATTTTGATTTTGATTTTTTTATGCAAGTTTTCAGAAAAATCTGGACATTCTATCAACATTCTTGATATTAAATGCCTGTAGTTTCATTCATGTCAGCCCTTTCTTATAAAAAATATTAGCTTTATGGGTAAATTTTCAAATTTAATTTGTAAGTTAAAAAAAAAGTTGTATTAGAAATGACGAATTTTCATGAAAGCGCTTTAACTTATTCACGGGGTCTATACAACCCTAAAAATGACCACACCTTTATGTAACAACCTGTATAAAACTTTAGGTATTCAAAATTTCACGTTCCTATGTTAGCGAAATTTTCTTAAAATGCGTATAAAGACGTATTCAGGCATTAATATATAGATTTAAGATATACGGTATACTCACGTGTGTAAATAGAGCATGCCCGGATAGTTTTGATGTGCAGCAGCCCCTATCGATCCTAAAACTGCCCAAATTATTACATATATACGCATATACACGCTTTATACCACCTTGACCTGTATATCTATCTATATCAGAAATCTTTCCACGTATGTTTAACCAATTTCAAGACATCGCGCCCCATTAACTTGAAAATTTGCACACGTATCAAGGGCCGATGACAGTAGAAGACAAAAGAAATAGGAAAATAAATAATAGTTTATGAAAAACTAAAAAATCACTTTGTAATAGCAACTCGAACGAAAAAGTTGAAAATAAATTTTAAATAGGTATGAAGAGTTTATCCAATATAGCGATATAAAAACCACTAAATCATTCTAAAAAAAAAAACTAAAAACTACAAAATAATTAATTTAATGGTTAAGAAACGAGAACCCCACGTGCTTGACATCAAATGTTTCACTTTTTAGTTCGGTTTGCTATTAAAGCGCGTTTTTTTAGTTTTTTTTAACTATATATATTTTTAACCCCGACTCAAAAACGGCGGGGTGTTATAAGTTTGACGTGTCTGTGTGTCTGTCTGTGGCATCGTAGTTCCCGAACGGATGAACCGATTTTGATTTTGTTTTTTTTTGTTTGAAAGGTAAATTAGTCGGGAGTGTTCTGTTCTTAGGTATGTTTGATGAAAATCGGTTCAAGATGGCCGCCGCCACAAAATGGCGGATCACATATTTTTTCACAACTCCTTCAATATGCGTATCAAATGAAAGGGCTTGACTTGTAGAATACTATAGAGTCTACACCATGATAAATTTCAAATCTAAGATGGCCGTGCATAAAATTTTTATTATTTTGTGTCGGGGGATTTTAAGTTTATAGTTATTTTAATTTTTAACCATAGTTTATACGAATATAGGTAAATAAAAATAAATATTATTAATTAATATTGTAAAATTTTGTTTTGTTTTAGACTAAAAACCGCACTGCGATGCTCTTCCTAGCTGCGTGCAACGCAGTTTCGTTGTTCGCAGCTACCAATCTAGTCGTCTCACTGAATCCGGAAGACAAGTAAGTAAACGTAACGCTATGATGTCGTGGTACTACAATATTTTTTTATAACTGTGCTAATTAGGATATTGACACTAATCACAAATTTATGTTCTGTTGTAACTAAATGATTAATCGTGATGTTTAAAACTACCTAAAACCACATTTTTTTTATTTAAAAAAGGATAATAAATTAAATAAAATTGATTAAAAAAGGATTAAACAGTAACTGTTATAACGTGACTGCGAACACCAACCATATCCATTACGTCATTAATCGATCAGCAAACTGACAGCCGCAGTTGGCATTATATTATGTACCTAATTTTAGAGCGGCGGAAAACGCTGATCTTTCCCCGTCCTTTATAAACGCCTCATGGGGTTTTCCTTGGTAGGAGTCAACAGCCAATCGGCTTATACGCTAACACTTAGACCTCGCCTTGTACCTATAGTAACAGTGGGGTGGAACTGGTTGTTTCATACAAATGACAAGTAGTTTTTATACCGCCTACAGCCACACACTTTGACCGTACACTTGAAAAATGATGTCACTCAATTTAATTAAGTATGTTTTACTATAATTACGCTGACTTAATAATACATATCTTATTTATAAAATACAGCTATTGAAAACAATATTTTGAATATTGTTTTGCGTTGGTTCGTATTATTATGTTTAAGAGAATGAGTTCCGGTGCAGTGTAGACCATAATTCATAATAGTTGCGATAGCCTAAATTGACATGCGCGGTGCTATCTGTTAACGAGTAGCGGAACTAATAGAATGTTCCACGTTGTTTTAGAAAGGGCAGTCGAGTCAGACAATTTTTATTTTTCGGGAATATTCACAAACTTTCTCTAAATGCTGCGGGTATAAAAGATCGGGGTAACCGGTGTGGATTCGTTCGAGTTTTGCGATCAGCAAGTGACAAGTGCGAAGAATAGCTAATAATACGAGCGAGTATAAGTTGGAATTGCGGTTATCTGTAAATTATTTAAATAAATTATGTCTACTTCGTAACAAATTATTGTATTCATCTAATCAGGCATAGCCGGGATTCGATACAATATGATCATAATATTCTAAATATCAGATCATGACACATTTTAACTGAGGAAGTGCCATATCCTGTGCACCCTACGTGTGAGATAAATTATAATTTGCTCTTAACGCAAGGGCCAAATTACCTTATTTGCTCTTAACGATAGGGTTTTCTTTGCGCGATGTTCGACCGGCACATCGCACCCTATACAGGGTTACTAGTAATCCATGAAGGGGATGAAGAGGAGGTCATTTGAAACCTAATGACCCCCTATAACCCCTATGCAAATGTCAACCGTTTTCGAGTAATTTCAATTTTGAAGTTTTTCCAAAATATCGTCGAATAGAATTAATTTTTATTTTTATTATATGCTGCCTAAAACTTAAGTGGGTACCTCATGATCAACTATAAAGTGAAAATAATCTGCAACACTTTAAATCAGAAGTACAAAACTTCACAACTCACAAATTTTGTAACAGGTTTTTTGACTTAAATGGTCGATCTCTACTAAAAACAATTAAGTACGTTATCAGCAGCACATTTCTATAACATACTTGTTACCCGATCCTGCGACCTCTGACGTTGTAGTCGCACTATGGAGGGTGTCGTTAAATGCGCCGTAGATTTGTACGGTTATAAAACGTCAAAGGTATAATATAAAAGTGACACTGTTTTCAAGTTGCAATAAAAAATCGTTATCTTCCTTCTAATTAGCATTTCCTTAACCATGACACTTTACATACACCAATACACTTTCAGAAAAGCCGATATCGCAACGTTATTATCGCACTTATGAGCAAGGGCAAGCCTTCGCATTTGAGTTTCGACTCTATTCCTATGTACAGAAGGTAGATTTTGCAAATGATTCATGACATTGTAAATATTTAACACAATTTAGGTAAAGGAGTTTGAAGTATGTGGCGGTGAAAGAAAGTGAATGATGCTGAAAATAGGTCAATTTTGTAATAATCTTTTTACCTCGGAGTAATATATTGATTATATCTTTAAAGAAATGGCACGGAAAGGAATCTAGTTGCGAATATATATATAGATAAATACAAGGTTGCTTACAGATGGTAAGATTCTGATTCCAGCGCTAGTACAAACTGCGTCACAGGAGTCTGTATCAGGGATGTTGCGGATGCATATTTATTCACATCCGCGGATGCGGAGGCGGATATTTGAAGCCTAACATCCGCGAATGCGGATATTAGGATATTTTATAAGAACTAGCATCTGCCCGCCACTCCGCTCACGCTAATGATCCCACAGAAACCTGGACCCTAAGTCTGTTATTTCAATTGAGTCACAATGGTCTCACAATTACTTGATTTTGACAGTTTGATAATAACACAACTGTTAAAATCAAGTCATGGTGACACAATGGAAAAAACAGACATAGGGCCCTGTTTTTCGGGGATAAATTGTATCTAAGATTTTAAACGACGCGTCGAATCTTGTAACCGAACGAAGTCTTCGTTACTATTGGTCAATACACACGTGCGTAGCGCTCGCGGACGTCGCCGGTTCCGTCTATTTTCTTTGTTGTCGCGAATTGTGGTACATCTGCATCCGCATGAATATCCGCACCGTTTATTGCGGATGCGGATGCGAATATTCGCAACAGCCCTAGTCTGTATACCCCTAAGTATGATGTACAATTTTACAGAAACAAAAATGCAATGTAATCTAGTTTTTTATTTTAATTATTATTATTAAATAAAATCTGCAAACTAAACTGTATTAAACAAAACACAACATATAAACACAAGAAAGATATTCACAGTTGTATTGTGTATAATACATATCGCCGATGAATTGTTGAATGAACTGTTTTACAAAACCGCTAATTGTTTTATAAAACCGTTATGTAAAATAGCTGAAGGATACGTCTAGCTGTTTTTCATAATTTCTGAACTTTAACATACAGAAGCAATTCTGTGTTAAAGTTAAATCCAGAGTCTGACGTTTTATTTCATGCAGTTTTACATAAACTCTAACGCTAACCTAATTGATAAACGTTTATGGAAATAAACGCACGTACATAAACAAATTCTGAAATAAAACGTCAGACTGTAAAAATTAGGTATCCGTTATGTCGTTCGCGGCTCTGTGTGTCATAATAATACTAATGAATGGCGTTCGGAAAGGAAAGTCGTTAGGATAGGTGAATTCTTATTATATTTCGTAAGTCAATAGCTAATAACTCATTTATTTTCATTGTAATTTTGTAATGATGATAGGTAAAAACCTACTTTTAGTTATAGCAAGCTGGGGCCACTCGGCACAGTAGGTATGGAGCTACAAAAATATGGCAGGGTCGACTAAACGTGCCAAAATTCAGTAGGTTCCCGCGCGCCGGCCGTGCCGCACGTTAGTTCGATGCTCACTCAGGCGCTACGTTGCGTAATATGTTCGTATCTAGACTATCGAGTTATTAGTACCTGGCCTAGGTTTATTTGTTCACAAAAATAGAGTAATAGGCACATAACTGACTGGTAATTAAATATTTAGATTAATTAATTCTTAAAATAAGACAACCCTAACGTCACAGTGTCGTCAGAACAGATAAGAGTTATGCGACAGAAAGAGAGACAACTTCTAGGTTAATATAAGTGTAGGTAATTGGCTTTGTGCGACCTAAATTGCGACTTTATTGTATCGTCACAAGAGTCGCTATTTATTTTAATGATTTTGCAGATTGGGACTTCTGTACCTGTACTATTATACATTCTGTGTTTATAGTTCAATATAATAGTTTGATCCTTGCACCTAACGCTTATTGTGACTACAGAAAAGCGATTCTGCAACATGTCTAAACGTGGTTAGCAGTTTTGTTAAACGTAGAGCAATAGCAAGACAATTCAGCTTAAGTCGTTCAGCTGATTTACATAACGGAGCTGTTTTATAAAACAGCTAGCGGTTTTGTAAAACAGCTGATTTGACAATTCATAGCCGATGAATTGTATAAATGTATATACATTTATTTTCTCTTTAAAAGGACCAATGAAGGAAACCTCTTCCATTCAGCTTCGTCTTCAAAAAAGTATCTAACATTTAATTTTTACTTTAGGTATCTGAATTCATGCTTATAAGCTTTACTTTTACGTATTAAAAAGTGTTTTCTGGTCTTAGACACCTTGTTTATTTGCTGTTGTTTTGTTCTTTTGGTTCGATATAAAAATTATCACTTTTAAAACAATTAAACTGGCCTTAAATTACACTAACAAAACTTTCTTAAAAAGACTACACTACACGTGACACTTTTAATATACCTAATAGGTATAATTATAAAGGCACTAGGTACCTACTGTTTGTCTTAAGTGTCTAGGAATAAAAAAATCTTTCTTTCTTTCTTTTCTTCGCTACCCATCCAAACAAAAATAAAATAATTTTTAAAATCGGTCCATAGATGAACCTCCTTCTTTTTCGAAATCGGTAAAAAATAGTACTGTAAGACTAACGAATAATCCGTAGTAATTGTTTTATTTCGGATTGCCTGATACTTTTATTTAAATACTCATATGAGAGGCAACAGGTATTAACTAAGGACAATAAGAATGTAGTCATGCGGTCAGATCGAACGAATATGTAGTAGCGACAAATACCTACTTATTTTATGGCTAGATGTAAGGCCTCATTCTTCCGTAGTTAGTAATAACCAGTGAAAATCACGTGACTGCCTGAAAAATCCCTACTAATATTATAAATGTGAAAGTAACTCTGTCTGTCTGTCTGTTACGCTTTCACGCCTAAACGGCTGGAGCGATTGAGATGAAATTTGGTATAGAGATAGTTCGAGGCCCTGGGAAGGACATAGGCTACTTTTTAACCGACTGCGCAAAAGGAGGGTTATGATTTTACGCGATAACGACTTCTTCTCTGAAGCCGCGGGGAACAGCTAGTAGTACTATAATGTTTTTAGGGTTTATGTATGTGAGTTTCTTTATTCCACCATAACTTCTAAATACTTGAACCGATCCGGATGTATGGAGTATCGTTAGAATCTTTACATCATCCCGAGTGACACTCTATAGGGTTCAAAAACTAAATATTATATGGCGGCTGTACGGCGCGTAATTAATTTTTTTGACAGAGCAGTAGTTTTTTAATTTTTTAAATTAGTTACTTACTTGTTTTAGCAAGGAAAAATAAATTTGCTTAACCTGCGTGTTCATAATCCTTGTTGAGGCTTGTTGACACTCCACATAGCTTTGCTAGCAGATTACCGCGTTTGATAATGTGAAGTATGACACTCTCACAACCTGTTCATGTTTAAATTGATATGATAAATTCTGGAGTTGCTTATTCTATTCAGTCAGTCCTATTCAGAAAAAAAAAACATAAAATGAAAAAAGTTTTACAGATTGCATAGTTAAATTATAGATAACTTTTAAAGAAGCGTCTTTTGTATACGATAAATTAAATTAAATAATAATTATTATTTTAATTTTAGGCGTTCCTTATTAAATGAATAATGCAACTTTTTCAAAATGATCTCAAAATGGTCCGTCCGTCCATCCGGACGGGGTTTTTAAAAGGTGTTCGGATGAAACGCGGACACTCTGTGTCAAGGGAAAATTATAATTGTTAGATGAATCGTTAACAAGCTGTTTAAATTAATAAAAAAATGTAAATGGAAACGGATAAAAAAAATAAGGTGTCCGGAATCCGAGATAAAAAGAAAAATAGGGTGTCCAGGGCTTTTGAAGTTTTTGTCCGGCGTCGGTAATTTAAGTGATGGCAGGCCTATGGCTCAAAAGCCAGTTAAATCTTAGTGTTTGTGTTCTTATTCTTCCTGAATTCAATTTGCTGTCATAAAAGTTTATTGAGGAAGTTTCTCCCCATACCTTATTACAAAGTAAAGGATACAGTAATCTTATTACTATAAAAGAAGTAAACAGATATTATATCTTTAGCATATTTGTGAATAAATAATTTTTTTGCTCACAAGTTGAGAACTAAGATAATGAGTATAAATACTCATACATATTACATAATACCGTTATTTTTAATAAAACTCACAACATTCAAACGACATAATATATAATTTCGTGCATACATATACATACATAGCAAAATGTAGAACCATGTAAATATGGATCCTGGAACACAAACATACTTACTTAGTATTTTTTTTATTACATGAAAATTAAAATACGACCTTCAAACCTTCAAGAAAAAAGCGTACTCCCACCTCAAAAGTCGGCAACGCGCTTGCGACTCTAAAGTTGCAGGTGTCCATGGGCGGCGGCAGACACTTACCATCAATTGATCCGTCCTCCTCCACCTCCGATTTTGCAGTCTAATGTTAGTCACATAGGCTTCAAAACCGTTATAAGTATTGAATCTTATTAATAGGCCTAAAGGAGATCTGTAGAGCCTCGAGTAACAGTAGGAACACATTTTTTACCTGATATGCTACTTATATGTTATGGTTTATGATCCTCACACTCATTAACCTCATATTCCTTTCCAGGATTACAATAAAACGCGGCAGCGCGCTCACGGCTCTGGGGTTCGTCTACTTCATGAGCCTGTTTGAGCTGCTGAACGCGCTGACACTGTTCACGGGTGTGGGCGCACGGTTCAGGCACAAGTACCGGCTAAGTTGCGGCGACGTACTGGATATCACTAACAAGTAAGGGAACTGTCTATAGGCTGAATACTTAAACGTCTATAGGCCGAATAATCGAACGAAAACTATGGTAGATAAATTAGTATAAATGAAACGGATACCAGATAATAAGCAAGTATCCGGCCGCATACTAGTTAGTAAGCAAGTATCCGGCCGCAAACCGGATAGTTAACAAGTATCCGGCCGCATACTGGATAGTATCCGGCCCCTTACCGGATATTTATTTTAGGCTTTACTTTATTTAAGGTACTTATTTATAAACGGTATCGCTTGTCTTTGTATAGATGTTCGGTGTAATGTTGACATCGAACATGTTACGTGACTTCGATTACGGCACATCATTGTTACGAATCTTTATTATAACAGTTACAGTACTTCGAGAAGTCGCCGCTAACAGTTGCGCTCTTAAATTTTAACATAAATTTCGGTTTTCACTTGAAAACACTTTGACATTAACATTTTTAAACATTATTTACAACCTTTAATGTCAAGAACACTTAAAAAAATGATTGATCATTGTTTCTGTAACTTTAGACAAATTAAATACATAATTATGATAAAAATAATTATAAGCAACCTATTGCATGCCTAATGAGGTAGATTCTACTGTACTTTGTCTACTTTACCACATTTGTTGTAAATATTACCACAATATTATTTAAATTTCAACAGTTCAACATAAACGCTTTTATAACATTTTTACATACGTCTAAGTGCAAGAACATTTCCATTTATTTCAACATTTATAATAGCTAACATTGGTCTAGTAAAAGTATTAGTAAAGTAATTTTAGAACTAAATATAAACAATATTTGTCTACTCGGAACTCCTAACCCTTGAGCACTCTTGATCTCGATCCTCGGTCGAATAATAGACAGAGCATCCCTTAGGAAAAAGTCTTCACTACTGCAGGGTGCATCTTTCATATGAATTCTGACGAAACTTGGTCAATTAAGTCCGAGTATTACCTAATCATATTGGTTGACACAAAAAGGAATACAGATAATTGAAAGCAAATTGACTTAAAAGAAGATGTAGTGACAAAAATTTAAAAGAAATGTTAAGGTGGTTTGGGCACGTAGAAAGAATGAGTGAAGAACGAAACAAGTATATGAGCTAAACGTTAGTGGGAAGATCGGTAGAGGTCGAGCACGCAAAACATGCTATGATCAAGTTGGAGATGTTCTAAACAAACGGCAGGTCAGAAGAACCCGACACCGGCAGGCTTGTATGAGAGGTTTAGTGACAGTAGAGGAAGTTCGTGAGGTATGTGAGGATAAAAGCAAGTAGCGGGCTGTTGTCTCTGTCTATTAACGGGGTCTAACTATACAACCCTGAAATACCACACCTTTTGTAACACTTGGTCGTGGGAGAGCCATGCTTCGGTACGTATGGGCCGGTTCGACCGGAGTGATACCACGGCTTCACAGAAAACAGCAGTAAAGCAATAATTGCTTTGCTTTTCGCCGAGTGAGTGATATTACCGGATGCCCTAACCCTTCCCTCTCCCCCTCTTCCCCCTCCCCCTCCCCCTTCCACCCCCCCTCCCCCCTTCCCCCCTTATCCCCTTCCCCCTTCCCCTACTCCCACCTTAAAGGCCGGCAACGCACTTGTGACTCTTGAGTTGAAGATGCCCATGGGCGGCGGTAGTCATTTATCATCAGGTGACCCGTCTGCTCGTTTGCCCCATATTCAATAAAAAAAAGAACACTAAATATGTATATGTGATAACAATATGCTTTCAAATCTTCAGGTTCGTGAGCGCAATTCAAGCAGCGCTATCCTGCATCACTGGAGCCATAGTCTGCCTATGGTCATGTACCAGGGACTTCATTCGCACTAAGCACTGTATGTCGGAGGCTTACGCGTGGTTCGGGGCTGCATACTTCTTTTATGACATATGGAGCATGTATATGGTAAGATCGAAAGCTCCTTTAAGAAGTTTCTACCTCAAGTATTTGTTCATGACATCGGGACTAATGTTAAAACACTCTGGTTTTTTTTTTAAAAGAGTGGCCGTGAGTTTGTTTGCCCGATTTCTTCTCACAAGGCTCAACCATTTGGAAACGGGCGGTTATAGATCAAAACAGGTAGATATGATATTATGTTATCCATTTTTTTTTCTTTAATAATTTAACGTTTGACGAAGCAAACTATTGTTGCGGTGACTCTGTGTGTGTTGATCTATAATTTTTAATTTTGATAATTATTTATTAAATCGACGATTTCGAATAATTGATGATCCATTTTATGAAATAAAGATATTGAATTTGAATGGGTGAAGTGGTACGTCGGAATCGAACTGACCAAAACTACACGGGCCCTTGTACTTGGGCCATGAGCCCTTGCAATAGACCCAGTTGTGACGGAACACCGTCACAACTGGGTCTATTGCAAGGGCTCGGGTATGCCCTAAGAAGGAAGTTCCTGAGAACCCCGTCAGACCTTGGCCGCCTCTTGAACAAAGTGATGCATTTATTAAAACCACGTCCAACTATTTTTAGGAAGACAATTTCTTTTTTACATACTATTTTTTCAAATTTAATTGCGATCGTGGCAAAGGTTTAGATGTAAAAAAGTTATACAGTTTTACATTTATGACATTAATGTTTTCTTTCACCATTCTAGGTACACGTCCAAATGAACTCAAACACGGACCCCAAACGTCGGCAATCCAAGAACGGCTCGTCACCCCTTTCATCTGGAGATGGAGCCGTTGTCAAGAAGAGTGGCATATCATTCTTCTCCTACTGCAAGCACGAGCCTGTAATACTGATTCACCATTTGTTTATAGGAGGCTTCGGATTTCTGGTTATTGTGGTAAGTTATATTAACAGTTACGCTGAAGAAAGAAAAATTTAGAAGTTGGTTTCTCAACGCTGAGTAGTCGAGCTAGGAGAACTGCGACGCAAAACTTTGAACAAAAAAATGTTTTTAATATGAATTCGTATGTACAAAAAGTTAAAATTGTATGTCAAAAGCTACATTTAGTAAATTATTTGGAAATAAATTATTATTAGGTTTACAGTATTTGGGAAAACATTACAATTTACACAGAACAACAACCTTGATCGTGATATTAAAGATTACTAGAAAATATTTAAAAAGACGCGAAATACCATAGAAAAATAAGATATTCAAAGTTGGTCATATTTTACGATCGTTACGTAAGTGATCCTGACTGTTGAGCCCGAGGTCGTGGGTTCGATTCCCACCCAGATAAAAGTGTAATGATGATGATCATTTGTTCTGTTTGTGGGTGTAATTTATCTATAACTAGCAATCCGCCCCGGTTTCGCACGGGTAGCAGAGATATCTTCAACAATCATCATCATATAACAAACCAATTTACACAAATCCTTATCAAATTATATACCTAAACTTTCCTCCTGAGTCGCTCTATCTATTGGTGAAAACCGCATGAAAATCCGTTCAGTAGTTTTTGCGTTTATCGTGAACAGACAGACAGACGCGTCGGGGGACTTTGTTTTATAATATGTAGTGATATATATAGAAATGTAAAATAATTATGTTTATTAGCAGTCTGGTTACCATAGTACAGGCCCTACCTAGTTTGGGATCAGATGGCCGTGTGTGATGATGTATTATTATTATAGTTGAGATATCTTGAAAAAAAATCGCATCGAAATATCGGAAAATCTTTTTCCTCCTATAGGGATACTTTCGGAGAAATTCGAATATTCCATCAACCAATCAAGCTTTAGCGCGCTTCTTCGCTCGCGTCAACGTAGATATTCTCAATCAACAAAAAAAGACTAATTTATTTTTCAATTCCTCTGGAACAGAACTTTTTTTTCTGGGAGAGCCTTTTGTCCTTTTCTGTGCCCCTTGCAACGTGATTGTAAAAGCGTAATAATATATTATTATTGTATAATTATTTGAGTATATAATATCGAGGTTTTCACTAGGGACTACAGTAGGTATGGGGTTATTCAAGAAAATAGTGTAAAGGTTTTTAAGGGGCCGCCAATGCGCATGCGACTCCCCTGAAGCGTCCATAGGCTACGGTAACCACCGACGTGGAATAAAATACAGGCAGTCATGGGACTGCCGATAGAAGTGAAAACTTAAACGAAACGACGAACAAGTTGGTGAGATTAATTAATAAGGAGCTGACTGAACTCAATGTTCAGATTAGCGCCCTCTGGTAGATCTATGTATGTACTATTAGCGTGACGGTCACGAGTTCAGTGCTTTTTCCCCATAGCAAAAGTGCACAAACGTGCTTAAAGAAGATTTCACTTAAAAAAAAATGTTCCATTGACAGTATCTCCGCGGTGACTTGGGCGACTGCACGTTTGGTTTCGTGTACCTCATGGAGTTGTCCACGCCGTTCGTGTCCCTCCGCGGGATACTGTCGAGGATGAAGCTGAAAGCCTCCAGAGCGTACCTGGTCAACGGCGTGCTGATGCTGCTCACGTTCTTCGTGTGTCGGGTCATCAGCTTGCCGTATGTTTGCCTCCTGTATAGTAGAGTGCTTGGGCTACCTTATTTAGAGGTGAGTGTCATTCCTATTTTGTCAATTGGTGGTAATTATGTTGTAGAATGTTTTTGAAGTTATACTTCTTTTGGCTCGTTATGGAAAAATGATGAGAGTAAATTTTTACGATGCCCGCGCACACCGTCACGAAAAACCGACACCCTGAAGTTAGCTAGTCAACATTTTAGTTTTTCAAAACAAGTTACCAACTTCACTATAGTGATAAAAATAGTTTTTACATATTACTTTGAGTACGTTTGTAGAATTTGAGGTTAGTTGACAGTATGTATTATTTATTATGATACATAGGCTGCACTAAAAGTATCGGGAAGGGAATATTTCCACTATTCCTATCATATTAAAATCTTTTTAATTGTAAACTCCTTGGTTTTAAAAATCGAATACCATTTATTTATTTAAAAAAAAGATTCTCGGTCTTCTCACAAGGTCTTCTCAAACTTGTTTAGTCGTTGAGAAAATGGAATTGACTCGAGAAAATTCAAGGACGATGATTTATTATGACTTTCGAAGGGTTTAACACAAAACCAGTGTGTTGACCGGATGCTTTCTGCATTTGGTGATGAAGCCCTATCCAAAACCACAATTTATCGCTGGTTTGCTGAATTTCAACGTGGACGTGTCAAGCTCAGTGATGATCCCCGTCAAGGGCGTCCAAAAACTGCAGTCACCCAAGAAAACGTTGATGCTGTGCGTAAGCTGATTGAGGAAGATTGACATGTGACATACCGCGAAATTCAGGCAAATTTAGACTTAGATTTTGCTCTGTGAAGAGCAAAAAGCGGCTCGCGTTACTTGGTGCGTCAGAACTCTCGAAAGATTCCACGCAGGATCCTCAAATGCTGTATACAACATTGTATCAGGTGACGAATCCTGGATATACGCGTACAAACCCGAAACAAAAAACCAGTCACGAGTTTGGGTGTTCGAAAATGAGTTAAAGCCAACTAAAATTGTTCGTTCACGGAGTGTTGCAAAAAAAATGGTGGCCACGTTTGTCTCCAAAACCATGTTGCGACTATTCCTCTTGAGGGACAAAGAACGGTTAATGCAGAATGGTATGCTAGCATTTGTTTGCCACAGGTCGTTTACGAACTCCGTAAAGAGAACTGCAACCGCCGCATCATCCTCCATCACGACAATGCGAGTTCTCACACCGCGCACAGAACAAAAGAGTTTTTAGAGCAAGAAAACATAGAATTATTAGACCATCCGCCGTACAGTCCCGACCTAAGCCCTAATGATTTCTATACTTAAAAAATATAAATAAAGAATAAATTGCGTGGTCAGAGATTTTCATCACCTGAAGCTGTGGACGCCTACAAAACGGCCATTTTGGAGACCCCAACTTCCGAATGGAATGGTTGCTTCAATGATTGGTTCCATCGTAACGAAAAATGTGTCAAATTTCGCGGAGAATAATTCGAAAAGCAATAAATACATTTTTAAATAGTAATGTTGTGTCACTTCCTTGATTCCCGAAATTTTCAGTGTAGCCCTCGTATTTAAATAAACTTTATTTAACTAGATAAAAGTATAACTTCTTACGTGCATACATAAGTACACAAACAATTTTTTTTTTTACTTTTAAAAATTAACGGTAATTGGTGTTCCTTCCACACGAAGGGAGGTTCTACTTACTTTCATATCGTAATGCAGGATCAGTTTGTATGGAGTAGTCCAGCTTGTTTTCGCTAGATGGCGTTGGTTTTTTGCCGTTTGCCGTTTCTTGTGGCGTTGTGGCAATACAAAGTAGGTAAATATAAACGAATTAACGTCATCAAAAGCAGCGGCGGAATTACACATTTGCCGCCAGTAGGCAATTACAATTTTGCCGCCCCTTCCGGTCAGTCTATCTAATTCGATAAAAGAAAGTAGGACAAGACATAAAAAATAATGTATGCCCCAAATTTGCCGCCCTAGGCTCCAGCCTACTCAGCCTGCTGGTAAATCCGCCACTGCTCGTACCTATGTCTTTTCTGGTTTACAAAAGCCGTCTATTTGTGTTATCTATTAGACCTTACATACTAGCTCTTCTTTTGAAGGGTCCGTAGTCGAAAACGAACTCTTATGATTTCGCCATGTCCGTCCGTCTGGCCACGGCGTAGCTTAAGGGAATTGTAAATTGGCATAAGTTTACATATTTATCACGCCGACATAGTGGTAAAATATAATCCAATAGGTAGTTAAAAATCATTTTTCCATTCTGGAATCCGTTTGTGAAATATTAAACTTTAAGTGTTAATTTTTGTTAGAGTCTAGTGTCCCCCCTCGTATGTCCGCTAAATGGTTGAATGGTTGTTAGTACATATAACGAAGTTAAGGGTCGATACACATCGAAGTAGCGTCCCACCCAGGTCTTTCAAAATATACTATGCATTGTCTTATAGAGATAAAGCTTAAAATGGTATACTACCATATGGTATAATGGTACAGTGAAACTGCCGACTGTTGTCACTTCGGTGTGAATTGAGCCTAAAAAGAAAACTATCTCAGCTAGGTAGATTTAACAAGTAATAGTTCGCCAACAAATTCTACTGAAAATTACTTGGATGAGGTTACCCACTACGGAACCCTACAATGAGTCTGGTCCGTCACGTACTTGGTCGGTTGTTATATGATGTTCCTTTATAGCGCGGAAATCTTGATTGTGTATTATTTGTTGATTTATACAGCCTACATTCGTAATTTTTTTTAGCCTAGGTAATTTTAGTCAAGGATAGGTAAAGGTAAAATGTATGGCAAATTGTAAAGAGTTTATTATACCTCATTTTGTAACATGTGTTACATCAATAAAGTCATTAAACTCCTGACGTAATACATGATAAAGTATGATAATAAATTCAAATACACGTTTAAATTTCAATACAAATTATATTGTTTCGAACAAACTGACAGTTGTTGTAGTTTAGGATTGACGAAATGTTTACAAATTGCAACATATATATTCATACTTTTATTAAGAGTGCGGGATTTCACTCGTAGATTTAACATATTTTTATTTAAAACAATTTTAATAGGGGCTTCCGATTTAATTAATTAATATAATTAAAAAAAAATTAAAACATTGGAAATGAAAAATAAGCGTTAAGTACTTAATTTACATAACAATTGTAATTTTTTTTTTAATTGTAGAGGGTTTTAAACCCGGTTATTTTTGATTAAGTGATTTATCTGTTGCGTAGTAACTACTTAGTAAGTCTGTGCTATTACGTACAATGGTACGTACGTAACGCTATTGCGTAATATAATAATTATTCATTAAAAAAATACTACATTTACAGTATTATGATGTCTGCGAAGAGTAAACCTATTTGTTTGTTGTTGTCCATCGGTGAAAGATCTCGGCCACACTGAATTGGCGAGATCAAGTTGCAAACCAGTGCCAGAAGGTTACTGGAACTCTCCGAGTATTGTATACTTAAAAAAATTCTTCCCGTAAAAACCAAGATCATGCTTGTGCAAACTCTTATCTTCCGTAAGGTGTGCTGTTATGACCTGAATGCAGATCTTCTCGATTAAGTTAGACCGTCTTCTTAATAACTGCATTCGATTTATCTTTAATCTCCAATAAATATGATCATGTGTCCTCTATCCGTTCGCAGCTCAATTGGCTACCCATTTGTCAACATTGAAAATTACGTGCCCTCACTGTCGTATTTACTATCCTTAATAATCCATCTTCGCCAACGTACTTCTAACTTTTATGTAGTAATCATGACAGAAATCTTCGCTTCGTTCCGCCAGTAATCTTCTTCTTCGTTGTCCCCTCTCACACTTCTGAGTTTGTCGGCTCATCTTTTTTAACCGACTTCAAAAAAGGAGGAGGTTTTCAATCTCGATTGTATGTTTTTTTTTTTTATATGTTTGTTACCCTCAGAACTTTCGACTGGGTGAACCGATTTTGATGATTCTTTTGATTTGATGATGATTTTTTTATTTGAAAGCTGGTGCTTTCCCGTGTGGTCCCATTTCAATTTGGTCCAATTCTGGACAATGGCATCCATGAGAAAACCATATATAAGTATTTTATGGAATAGTTTTTTTTTGTTGAAGTCGGTTTTTTTTTTGAAAGAATTATTCGTTCAGTCCGTTCTTATTTTGTAATGCGCTTCCCCTCGAAATCAAGATGGCCACCAATCGTTACTCTCTTTAAAGGAGTATCTTTTCAAACATTTGGCAGAATCAACTTGACCATAATTTGTCATCTATCGTTGTTATAAGTATGTATATGCGTATGTATATACTTATATATATATGTATATGTGTGTATGTGGTATATATATGTATTGTATTTATGTAAGTGGGAACATATTTCATAGTATATTTAGTGTGATTAGATAATATTTTGTTTGTATGTTTCTTAAACTAATTTTAGTTAAAACGCACCTATTTCCTATTTTCTTTGCATCACCTAATGGTTGCACTGGTAGAAAATGCCTTAGGCGTTAAGTCCGTCAATGTATCAAAATGTACATAAAGTGTAAATAAATAAATGAACAGTATAATTTAATTAAAATAGGTAATCTATTACATACTTTTTTACTCGAGTTTTAAAGTATAAATGTACGCTGCCTCACCTGACGTATCTGTAAATTAAAAGAGAGACTCTGTCATGAGCAAAACTTTTACACACTTTTACATGCTTTTACTATCCTAAAGTTATATATATTTTATATATAGCGAAAGGACTTCTTTCCAAACGGGTGTCCCCAAAGATACGTCACGCGTTTTTTTTTTAATTATAAGTGGTGAATCGTCTTCGGTATACTTATCGGCGCTATCGTTACCGTAATGGAATCAATCAAAACTGATTCCAACTAAAAGCTAGTGAGACCGACTATACCTACAGTTATGTTTTGGTATTTTACAGGCCATAAATTCCCTACCGACCGGTTGCAAGATCTCGATCTGCATCCTCCTCTTACCCCAGCTGTACTGGTTCTACCTGATGTCGGCGGGAGCGATTAAGATGCTGGTGGGAGGGCAGAGCGCGGGAAGTTCACCGAAGAGGAGTGCGGAAGGCCTCGGCCTCGGGGGGGATCGAGGGGCCGGAGGGGGCGGTGGGCGACGTATGACCACATCACTATGGACATGTTTCTTTTAAGCATGCCGCAAACCTTAGACCCCTTACAAACATCGTCAACACATCCATCGTAACATCTACCTTTCCTGATCTTTGGAAGATAGCTATCGTTCAACCTCTACCCAAAAAATAACAACCCAACGGTATTAAAAGATCTCAGACCAATCAGTATCTTACCGTTTTTATCAAAAGTTCTGGAAAGGGTCGTGAATACACGGCTAACAAAAATATTTAGAGCGCAGCAATATTCTCCCACAAGTCCAATCCGGGTTTAGGAAGGGACGTAGTACTAGTACTGCGTTATTAGATGTCACGGATAATATTCTTGCTGCTCAGGATGAGGGGATGTGTACTTTATTAGTACTATTGGATTTCTCTAGGGCTTTTGATTCCATAAATTTAACCCATCTTCTTTCCAAAATGGCGGCACTATGGCTTTGATAGAAATGAAATTAATTGGTTCAATAGTTATCTTAGTAACCGCAGACAATTTGTGGAAGTACGCGATCTTAATGGCTCGAGCCTTTTCTCCAACATAACACCTGTAGAGAAAGGCGTACCACAGGGCTCAATTCTTGGTCCTACCCTACTTTATCCTGTACAGCGCAGACATTGTCAAAGTTATAAAAAACTGTAGATACCATATCTATGCTGACGACCTTCAAATATATATATCATTCAAGCCCTCGGACTACCCTGTCGGCCCTTCGCGCTATAAATGAAGATTTAACTAGGGTAGTGGACTGGTCGAAACGAAATTCGCTTATTCTTAATCCAATTAAGACCAAATATTTGATTTTTGGGACTAAAAACCAAACTGACAAGTTGCGACGGTTTCCTGCTTCACTGGTTGGGATAAACGTCATGGGAGAGCGCATCGAGCGTGTGAGCAAAGCGCGAAACCTAGGTCTTCTAATGGACCAGAAGCTTAGGTTCGAAACTCATATTTCAAACTGCGTACAAAACTGTTTTTATCGACTCAAGGTATTTATATAAGATACGCCCTTTTCTCAGCGAGGAACTGAGTATTCTTTTAGTCGAGTCGATAGTTCTGTCCAAATTAAACTACGCAGACACAGTTTACGGTCCCAGGCTCCTGGCACGCACCGAAAAATTGCTACAGCGAGTTCAAAATGCCTGTGCTAGGTTTTGTTTTTACATACCACCCAGAACTCATGTTACACCTTTCCTAAACAAACATTTTATGCTAAAAATGAAGCTGCGTCGTAAACTGCACCTAGCATACCTTCTCTTCAACGTGGTGGTACATAAATATCCAGCGTACTTGCACTCTAAGTTAAAACCAGTCAGTACGCACCGCCAGAGTGCAAACAGACGCTGCGCTCCGCAGCTGTCCGTACCACAGCATAGGTCCACAGCATTCCGAGGCAGTTTCCGATATGCAGCTACCAAATGAAAAATAAATTAAAATCTCAATTAATGGCAACTCAAATAAAATACGAATCTTCTAATGTAAATTTATCTATAAGTCATATTAATTTATAATCCTTTAATTTCATATAGTTTCATTTAAAATTTTAATTTCATCTATTAATAATCTTTATGAATTCAATTCCAATTTAATGTTCTAATTTAATATTTCACTTGCCTGCTATTGTAATTCTCATCTTGGATAGGCGTTGAGGCGGTGAGTATACAACTTCCTGATTATATACCTATATATATATTTCATATATATATATATATATATATATATATATATATATAATATATATATATATATAGCACGTCTAAACACGATAGTTGTTTACGAGTAGGTACCTTCTGGTATAAGTCCAGATACAGTTTTGCATTGTAAGGTCAACAGCATAGTTGTATCATTAAACTATCTGTCTGCTGATATTTACATACTTTATAGTTACTGTTCCTACCGTGAGTCACGTCGACGGGCTGCCAACTGAAAATCAGCGCTGGATGGTTCACCGTCTAGCAAATGCTGAGGTGGTGACCCTTTTCGGGGGTTGTGCTGGGCATGCATACTTGCATGTTGTGTAATTTATTGCAGTGTATAGTAATTGTCATATCAAGTGTATGTATATGTAATTATGTATGTCTTAGCATGGCGCTGAAATAAACACATTTCATACGTCACGCATAGTGAGGAAGTTTCTGTCTCTGGAGCCCTAAGCACCGGTAGCTTGGTCCCTCTACCCGATACCGGTGGAACACTATTTTTTATATTTTTAAATATATATTTTTTGAATGTGAAGGTATTTAAAAATGTAACTTATAAGTATATTAAATAAATAAAGAGAATAATAATAATAACTTCATACATTTCAGACCGTGTGTCTGAACCCAAACTAGGTAGAACCTGTAGTATGTTAATCAGACCGCTGATAAACATACTTATATATTTCTAAATACATACATATTAAAGAAAAAATATAAATAATATACATACCTCTTTAATTGTTTCTTTTGTAGGTTCCAAGAGCATCAGAA
>OY982579.1:18481815-18514835 GCA_963859945.1 Euplagia quadripunctaria | reverse complement strand
CCACTATTAGTTAACTAAATACTTAAGTAGAGCGAATAATCGACTATCGATTAGTTTTATTCAAAGATCATCCTCCATAACTTATTTACAACCGACTAATATTTTTATGGTTTAAAAGCGATTATTGAATAAAAAATTTACAAAATCCTTTTTATCATTGTATAGTCTCGGATAGCTCAGTCGTCGAAAGTATCTCCATAAAAAAGAACAGTCACAGATTGTCATCCCGTCTTACGAAGCTTCTAATTTAATTGCCCACTTACTTTATCCATGTAATATTTTTACAAATATTTTTTTTTACTCCAAGTTGTTTTTTATAGAGTAGTGTTTTTTATAATACGTTCATTTAGAACCACTGTCCGTCTTTCACAGCTATAGAAACTGTTACTTCCATAAACCAAAAGAAAATAATTTGAGGTTTTATGTTTGTGGTTAAAAGTTAAAGAAACAGCAGGCATACGCTCAGACCCAAATCACAAGTAGACTTTAAAAAATAACTTTCATTTATCTCATCTCTTAGTCATGATGATATAAATAAGTATTTATACGAGAATTAACGCGATCACGAATAGTTATTACATACCTCTGAATTGCCTGACGTTTCGACCAGGTTGCACTGGCCGTGGTCACTGAGTCAGCCTGTGATCACGGCCAGTGCAACCTCTTCAAAACGTCAGGCAATTCAGAGGTATGTAATACCAATTCGTGATTGCGTTAATTCCCGTATAAATACATAGATGAGCCAATGTATGAAAATACGCCTAACTCAAATGACTCCAGCTTCTTTCCGCTTTAAAAAATCAAGCATCATTAAGTTTTTTTTTTAAGAAATTCGACATCTCTACCCAGTATATTTTTTGTAAAATATGAAACATGCAATACTACCTTTGTAATTGAAAACCTGAAGTTGTGTTGTACTGAGTACCGGCGTTTTCAATCAAGTGTAGAATGGTGTACAAAATTGATGTGAGCAATTGGGTGTTCGTTGTTGTCTTGCACCTGATAGTAATATGCGTTTTGTGTTGTTTGGACACGCTTTTGAAGTTTTGACTTTGATTGCACAACATTATATTATATGACACTTCTAGTTGTTTAGAAAAAGAGTCATGTTGTTTGTCTGTGAAATATACGGAGGCAAGTTTGTTAGACGATGTTTTATGTTCCTAACTAAAGACACATCGATGGTGAAGTGCCAATACCTCCATAACTGACTGAGTTCACTTTTTAGCGTTTTGAATTCTATTCGCAAGTTTTAGTGAAATCTCCCAAGTCTATTTTTAGTTTCAATAGCTTTAAAAGTAAAATGGAAATACCTCCTTACTAAACTATGAATGTGTAATTTTGTGACATTATTCGTCACTATAACCCAAAACCTACTACACCAGTATAAAATGCATTAATACAGCAAAATAATTAAAATATAACTTATTTTTGTTTTTCCTACTAATATTATAAACGTGAAAGTTTGTGAGGATGTATGTATGTATGGAGGTTTGTTACTCTTTCACGCCAAAACTACTGAACCGATTGCGATGAAACTTGGTATGTAGAGAGCTGGAGACCTGGATTAACGCATAGGTTACTTTTTATCCCGATATTCCCACGGGATCGGGACTTACGCGGGTGAAACCGCGGGGCGCTGCTAGTAATAAATATATTAATTAAATAATTTTCAACTTGGCAATAATTGTGAAGTTTATTTCCAGTTTCTGTAAATTCTTGACTTCGTCAGTTAGGAATTGTTGGCACTTCACCGTTGACATGTCTCTTTGCTTGAATGCCTTAAAAATACACATCCTCATCAAAATACTAATTTAGAGTAAACATTGAACTTTCTTGGAATCTACAGATTTCAGTTGATTACTGCGAAATGGGTATGTAGGTATAAGAGGAAATATGGAAGTAATATTAATTAACATTTTAGTTCGTTTGTCCTACCCACAAAGGGTTTGGGTTTTGGGTTTATTGAATACTAGCTGTGTCCGCGACTTCGTCCGCGTGGAATAGTGTATTTATATCGAATCAACAGCCTAAAAAATAAGTTTCAAGCTTCTAGCTCTAAATATGACGATACTTTCATACAACTTTTCATCCCCACATTTCAACCCCCTACACCCCTTTTTGCGCATTAAAAAGTAGCCTATGTCCTTTCTCAGGCTCTAGACTATCTGTGTACCAAATTTCATTTAAATCGGTTCAGTAGTTTTGGCGTGAAAGGGCAGACAGAGTTACTTTCGCATTTATAATATTAGTAAGGATAAAATCTTTTACATAATTAAGAAATGCCTTTCAAAGTAAGAAATTAAGAAGTGACCATCTGAAAATAGTAGGTATATAAGATTGGTGTCTGCGATATATTGGTGATATCAACAAAAAAGTTTGTTTACTAACGAAAGAAAGGATGTATTGAAGTGTATATATATACCTATCTTCCTCGCCCTCATAGCAACTTGGTACCTATACAAGCGCTATCTCTTAAATGCGCTTGTATAGGTACCTCCAAATTACTTATATCACCAATATACCTATAGTTACATCTTCCATCTTTGTCAAATACAAGTAAACTTTGAAAGAATCGAGTAAAAAATTAATGTAGTCTCGTTATAATCCAGCTGTAGGCAGCCGAAGTGATGTGTGATAAAATGCACAAACTAGATTGACCAGAAGTATCAAACGCCATCACTGCGAGCGATAATTTTTCAACTCGTCGTCCTCTCAGAATCATTTCAAAAAATCTTAAACACCCCTGAACATGTGGTACCCATAAGGGAGGGAGGGGAATGAATAATAAGGGGTGTAAATAAAACTGTATTCATCTAAAAAACCCTAAACATTTAGCCTGTAAAAAATCCGGTGCCACTTATTTATCCCTAAATTTCAGGCAAAAGTCCGAAGTTGGCAACTTTATAAATATATTATTTTTATAGTTTTATTGGGACAAAGGCGTTTCCTATATTTTTTATGGTGTCAAGATGTTTATTATTGTATTCTATGCCTTTTGTGTTTCTATGAGTATGGTATTGATTTTCTATTTGAATGTGTTTCGTGTATGCAACTGTCGACAATCCACAGCGTGTAACTTACAATGGAACACTTACTTAAATGACTGAAAGTGAAGTGAAAATGACTCTAGCATGCAGTTACAAACATTTTTTGAAAAGAAACCATACGTTTAAAAGTAATGACCGTTTGAATTTACAGGTATTATTACGTTCTTCTGGTTTCTCATAAAAGCAGTTGGAATGTGTAAAGATTTTAAATCGAACATATTTTTTTCTTTTGCCAATAATATGCATAATTTTTTAAATTAGGGTTACATTGTGAGATACATCCTGTATAACTAAATATTGTTTCGAAATAACTAAGATATGGAAAAATATCAAACCGTAGAATACGTTAGTTGACTGTCTAGTCAAATCAGGTTCTCTTTATTAAATGTCAACGGTTTGTCAAACGGTACGTTCTATAGAGTACTTGACATTGGGCAAAATTGTTGTAACTCCACAAAGCCACAATCCAAAAGTTGAAGTTGAACTTATATGAGTCAATAACTTGTGACGTCATACTTTGTTAACGCCCGAGACGCTGATTCGTCTTTACAGTCTACTACCGAATTATATGGGTGAGATCAGCTGATATAGATTTCTTTCTTTCGAAATTATTTCTTTTTCTTAGCAGGGCCGATTGGACCCTACGAGGTACATTTGGTATTTGTTAAAAAAATAATCTCTTGTGATAATGTTACTCCCCATTATATATACATACATATACTATATTTACACAGAGGCTATTTATTACCATTGTTACAAAAATTTTGATGCGGCCTTTTTGGGGAGATCTACGTTCTAAAAACGGCGCGATCTGCTTCTATTTATTGTTTAATTAGTTATATTGTTAATTAATTTATTTTTTGCATGTGTGTGAATGTGAAGTGAAATCTTCCAACATTATATTGACTTCCCGTTTGCCAAATTCATTCCAATTTTCCCAACTCTGGGATTAGTTGCAATATCGAGCATTTTTTTTATTAAACTCGATAGTTTTGTCTTTGGTAAGGCATATGTCTCACCGTCGGATAGGCAGCGTCTATCAACATACATACATACAACATTCGTACATAAACTTAGGCCTTTTCTCTTCGGGGTAAGCCGAGACAACAATCCGCCATACTTCTATCCTGACAACCGGATTGCTTCTATCCTGACATAACCTACGAACTTTTGCTACTGTCATAAAACATTTCATACAAGCCCACCGGTTTCGGGTACTTCTGAACATCAGCAATTTGATCAGGGTATGTTCAGCGTTATCGATCCCTACCGGCCATCCCACTAACGTTCGCCTTATTAACTTGTTTTGTCATTCGTTCCGCACACTCATTCTTTCCACGTGCCAAAACCATTTTAACCATTTTCATCACTACGTCCTCTTTCAAGCCATACTGCTCCCGAATACCTGGATAACTCTTTCTATTAATCAATCTTATTCCCCATATACTTCACAGTGATCACAACAGCATTTATTACTCTCTGTCTCTCTCTCCCTCCCCCTCCTCTCTCTCTCCCCCCTCCTCTCTCTCTCTCCCTCCCCCTCCTCTCTCTCTCTCCCTCCCCCTCCTCTCTCTCTCCCCCCTCCTCTCTCTCTCTCTCCCCCCTCTCTCCCTCCCCCCTCACCCTTTCCCTCCCTCTCCCTCTCGCCTCTGGTCTCTGACTTAACGGTCATAATGGCATGTAGCGCGCCATTCACAAGACTACCCGCATTAACTCTCTCTTCCATCCCTCGATAACATACTACCCAAGTTTACAAACTCTGACACTTGTTATACACGTTCATTTTCAATAATAATACTACATTCAGTCATTTTTTCATTCTTCTCAAAAACCGATAACTTATGTATTATTTGCGTTCACTTCAAACTTCATCTTTCAGAGCCTCATTCGTAGAAATCGTGGTTTTTTAATGCTTAATCGCTTTAGGCGACGGTGGGACATATGCCTAAATAGTCGAGCGATTATAGAATAATTTTAACAACGGCTGACAGTAATTTTTACCTATTAAATAGAGCTGTTTTTATTCATTATTGTATTGAAGCTTTTAACAAACTATACTCGGCATTTATTACTTGTATATTATAGTAAAATAAATGTAAATTACAGAGCTATTAGACTTAGTCATAATTTCTGTCTGATATGTAAATTAGTCTTGAGAATTACTTACTAATATTAGAAAACAAAATATTAAATACATTTAAAAGGATAAAATGAGCTTATATAGAATTTTATTAATACACCTTGTATGGACTAGGAAACATTCAAGGCGAGATTAGTTTTTTTTTTAATTTACCGAGAAGTGACAATAACTGTGTTAACAATGGCTTGTATCTGCAACTATGTTTTTATTTACTCCAATTATTTTTACCAGTACAAAAAAGTCATATTAATTAAGGATAATTCTACGGTTTTACTCACGTGTAGTTTTCGTGAAGCGTCCTACGCGTCGGTTGCAAGCGGCACTTAACTCCTTGACAAAGGGCCCCCGTTTGGTCCGAAACTGGCATCCCCAAAATATACACTTGAATAAAACCGTATATCCTTACTTAATATGAAAACCACTCGCGAGTTTTTATCCTAACAAAAAAATTCAATCATAAGTCGTGTTTCCTAGTACATTATATGGTTTCACAGATTACAATTAATGCACTTAGTGAAGTATATATGTATGTGTGATGGGTTAAGCCTGAATGTTATGTTCCTATAGAGGCCTATAAAATAGGTAGTTTGGCCTATTTTTTTAGAGAAAAAAATGTTTTAAGTGTTTGTGTGTTCAAAGGAAGCGACCTGTTATATTGATACGTGGTTTTCCATTTTTTCTATGCACAACAAGATGGTGACTTACTTATCAATACCTAGTAAAAATGCTTCATCATTTTACGAAATAATAGTAATATTAAAGTATTTAAATCTATCATAAGCAAAGATATAGCATATTTCTTCTGATCTTAAAAACTTTGTGTTTATTTGTTACCTCAACTTTTCCACCGATCATCAATGTCAGAGGTACCCTTCATCGAGATATAAAGTACTATTTCTGAGAGACACCTAAATTGATTGACAAAATCTACACTACATCTACATCTACATCTACATTAACGCGAGCGCCTGACACCAACGCGACAGGTCGCTTTAACCCTTGACATAGGGCCCCCGTCGGGTCCAAAACTCACGAAAGCTTTTTATTCTAATATATTACAATTATTTTTCTTTGCTTTTGGTGTTCAATAAAGAGTATTTATTATTATTATTTAAAGATACTAACAGAATATCCGTTGCGTTGTTTATGTCTAATTATCTTGATGTAACAGGTTGCCCTTTCGCATTTATGACTATTGCAGCTAAGTTGTCATATAACAAATAAGGTTGTATGTTCTTCAAAACAGTTTGGTTCCGTAAGCAGAGAATAATAAATGTACAACGTGTATGGAATTAGTGTTACCAGTGTTATAAATGTAAATGTAGGTTTTTTTTTTAGGCTATAGGTGCGTGATGACTTGTATGAGCCTGTAGTTTGTTAAAGTGTGTTTTATTATAAATTTTCACCATTTTGTATAATTAAAGTGATATAATTAAAAATTTAAATTATGAGTGTGTTTAAAAACAAAATCACATTTTACTGTGATTTAAAGAAAAATAAAAAAAATATATCGCACTGAAAATTGTTAATTTTGAGTTGTGACACTTCGAAAATGGCCGATATGTTTATGTTGTTAAAAGCAACGTTTTGTAAATAAAACTTTATCGTTGGGTATTTATAAACATTGAATATTTTATGGCCATTAAGTACTCAAAGGTGACATTGACAGATATTTAACATCTGATAGCGATTATATGTTTACATTATGACTATAGATACTTGTTTTTAAGGGTGCTTTCACATTAAGGTGCTGTTTTGGTTACAGAAAATGAGGTAATATTGATTTTAATGTAATATAATATATTACTAGCTAGAATACGTAACAGTAACGTTGACATATGTTTAACATATTTATCATCCATGTGAAAAGATTAAGAAACACCTCAAACCGATTTCAAGAAGAATCATTTCTTTACAAATCTGTGAGTTGTTAAAAAATTTGTTTAACACAATGGAATTATTTGATTTTGTTAAATCAATTCAGCACTTGTGAATGCGGTCTTAGCAATGTCGCTTGATATATGTATCGTGTAACATAGGCCCGTTCAAAGTTATCCGTGCCTAAACAGCCTCAAGTCAATGTGACGGTACCCAATAAATGTGATACATTGTTGCAATGACTGTTTTATATTATATTATATGTATAATGTATGAATTAGTTGTTTTATTTACTTACAACCCTTCAAACTCTTAGTATGTGTTTTCACAGTTTACGTATAGATACAATGAGTGTTGCCAAATATACATTTGCTCACAGCGCCCCCGATCAACATAGGTACAATACAATACAATACTTTTTATTGTACACCATGAGGAACAGTTTAAAACATTTACAAAGACACGTGCGTAGAAAAGTGTGTGTGTACTTATGTACGCACGTAAGAAGTTATACTTTTATCTATTTAAATAAAGTTTATTTAAATATCATCATAATAAATAATACATACCGTCAACTAACCTGAAATTCTACAAACGTACTCAAAGTAATATGTAAAAACTAGTAAAAACCATTTTTATCACTATCGTGAAGTTGGTAACTTTTTTTGAAAAAGTAAAATGTTGACTAGCTAACTTCAGGGTGTCGGTTTTATTGTGATGGTGTGCGAGCGCATCGTAAAAATTTACTCTCATCATTTTTCTCTAACGCGCCAAAATAAGTATAACTTAAAAAAAAATAACATAGTAATAATGGTACAAACGGTGGTCTTATCGCTAGTTGCGATTTCTTACAGACAACCTTTAGATGGACAGATGCAATGAATTTATGTATATGGCAGTTACAGGGTACTTATAAATTTTTTTGTATGTAAAATAATGTTATCTACACATGAAACACCCAGAGCAATGCAAATAGTGTGGGTTTGTCTGTCCATTGCAATGAGCGGGAATCGAAACCGTGGCCTTTGACATTGCAGCAAATACAGTCGTCGGATCTAAACTCGCGTATTTTTTATAAACTCATACTAGTAGTATTGTACCTCTTCGTAAATATGTACCACGAAAAGGTACAATACTCTGTACCTGTGATAAACCTGGTCCAGGTTTGTGTTAAACCTGCCATAGAAAGAGGTGGTGTCAGATACTGAGTCACCCTACTATGGCGCTAGTTTTTTTTTAATTATAGGGGGCAAACGAGCAGCCGTCACCTGATGATAAGTGACTACCTTCGCCCATGGACAACTGCAACTCAAGAGTCACAAGTGTGTTGCCGGCCTTTGAGATGGGAGTACGCTCTTTTCTTTTTGTATTAAAATATTGTCACTACGATTTTCAGCGGGGAGGAGATACTTCAGCAGTCAGGGCGTTCCTATTTTGAACTTGCGAAGCTCTACTGACACTACTCCGAAGTGTAGTAGAAGTAGTGCAGTCTAACTCGGTATTATATTATTTACGGGAATTAACGCGATCACGAAAAGGTATTACATACCTCTGAATTGCCTGACGTTTTGACCAGGTTGCTCTCGAACAAGTGAGGGTGGATGAAGAACCTTCTACCTCACGATCTCGACGACGGAGGACGTTCACCGCTGAGCCAGTCAGCCTGTGACCCCGGCCAGTGCAACCTGGTCGAAACGTCAGGCAATTCAGAGGTATGTAATACCTTTACGTGATCGCGTTAATTCCCGTAAATACGTAAATAATATTATATCATGGAACGCGAAAGTTTAAAAGTTAGTATAACTCGGTAACAGATACTGAAGCTGAACCTTTGGGGATGCTAAATTTTGATTTGATCTTTCCAAATTGCAACGTCCAATCACCATCTTCATCTATATTTCCCAAAATCGGGTGATAATATGAAAACCAATCCCGTTTCAGCGTTCATAATCGCACATAGTTTATCTCAGCTTGGAAAGTTCAGATAAGATTATTACCTATTGATATTTCTCTGATGACGTCGGCCTCATTGATCATGTCACGTTTATAACTAATCAGCGTCCATCCGCTGATTAAAGATACAAATTTTTAATAACAAGTAACTTAATCGAGATAGCGCCGTTGTTGTGATTTTCCACTTCGTTAAAAACTATATCAAACTCAATCTTAATACCTTCAATAATATTATTCCATTAACATTTAAACGACCGATATCGTTTCGATATTAGCATCGAAACTTCAAGAAACCCATGATTATAACGCATATCGCCTTCCGGCAAAAAAGTGTCATAATATCACATGTTAGTTACGTTTAACATTTTTATAGCATTGAATAGCAAATGTCGAATTTGTTTAGCTGTAAAAACATCGTTATTAGTTCATCGCAGCATCGTTATTAGCTGTTTTGTTCAATTCACAGGCATAAAAGTCGTGTCATCTCGAAATAGCTGTTTTTGTATTATGACATTTTTGCCGGGAGGCGATATATATGTCATGTGCGTATGCAATGCTATGTTCAATTTAAAATCTTTAAACTTTACACATTCCAACTGCCTTCATAACGACCGGAGGTGATAATACCTGAAAATTCAAGCGGTCATCAGTTGTAAACGATCCTGTTGGTCACAGTTATCGACAGACGGCGTCAAAGCAAAATTCGCCAATTACTAAAAGGCCTTTCCTACTGCTAAATAGGTGGTTTTATAGATTGCAGAAACATAGTGGTGCTAATCGTAGGTCACTTTCTCTTGGAGATCAAATTTAGGGTTCGGTTCCTCAAAAGGAAAAAAAGGAACCCTTATAGGATCACTTTGTTGTCCGTCCGTCCGTCTGTCAAGGAATTAATACCAAACGCTTTTGTCTGCGGTCCCTTGAAGTTGTAAACAAATCAAGATTCCACTTAAGTCAACGTAATCAAAAGATATGGCCATTAAGCCTTGGATTTTAACAAAAATTTGAACATTTCGCAAGTACCTAAATCAAAACCTATAGGGTACTTCCCATTGACCTAGAATCCGAAAAAAATCCGAGTGTCACTAGTAAAATCGGGATTTTCAAAACCAGTTTCTAAATCAGTAACTAGTAACTGATTCGGAATAAGTTTTTGACTCCACGTAAAATAATGTTAAAAAATAAATTATTCAAAGAACCCCAGCGAAAAAACAACACGCTGTGAAATTCAAGAAAATTCATCGTCAAATTAAATAATATTTGAAGAAAAATGTGAATCTTACAAATTAATGGCCAAGAATTAAAAAAAAAAAATTGTATTTGGGCGCCCAAGTACTATTCCTGTTGTCTACTCTACTCTATACGTAAGTAATAATAACTCAGTACTGTTAAGACCCTTTTTCTTAGGAACCCGTGGACGTATCAAGTTGAAATTAATACCATATAGATACATAAGTCTGCGGTGCCTTGAAGCTGTAAAAAAATCAAGCTTCTAAGTCAACGCAATCAAAAGATACAGCCATTTCAGCCTTAGAGTTGACCAAATTTGGACATTTCGCAGATAAATCGAAACCTATAGAGTACTTCCCGTTGACCTAGAACAGGGCAACCTTTTGAGACGGAAGAGCCAAAGTTTAATTTACAAAATTTTCCAATTTTTTAAGAGCCAGTTAAATTTGTAAATAGAAGTGGCGCCCCTACAAATTTGATGACCTTTTGTTTTTTTTAGTCCTCATAAGAAATATTTGAGGATAAATCACCGTAAAATCTCAGTCATACTATATCATAGTACTCAATTACACGGTTTTAAGAGTTGTGATAGTAAATAATATTTTTTTACATATGGAACTGGAGAGCCACAACTTTACATCGAAAGAGCCACATGTGGCTCGCGAGCCACAGGTTGCCGACCCCTGTCATGTCATCCATTCCTGCCGAATCATGAAATTTGGTAAGACGCAAGGTCTCACAGCACAGGTAAAGGAAAAAAGCCGAAAGTCGTTAATTTGTTGTTTTATCACAAAATAAATAATTTTTGTGATTACTAACTTATATTTTGTGGTTGGATTGTTGACTTTGTCATACATCGCAACCGCAAAGTTAAGTTTGTCTTTTGAAAAAAATTGGTTGCCTGTAAAGTCGGTATACGGGCGAAAGTTTTACGTGACAACGACTTTGAGTGGTAAAATAATAACCATGCCCGAGTGGAAGGGACGCGTGCATCTCACTCGCTCTCATTGTGAGCGCATAACGTGAGCGGAGCGTAACGCAGTTTCTTGAAGTGTCACCCGGCAAACCAATTTATAAGACGTTGTCACGTCAAAAGGTGAGCAAAACTATTCGAGAATTGATTCCTGAGATGGACGTACTATCTACATTCAAGTTTGTTTGCTTACGGAACCCTCGATACGCGAGTCACTCGATACTTATTATTCGAGAACTACAATTATTGCACTTATTTAGGTTTTCCACCAGTTTCCATTGAGAATGGATTTAATTTTCATGGGACCACGGTGTTTTGCTGCAAATTGGCGAGGATATCGCACAACACACCTACTCACAAATAAATAAATAAAAACTGAGTGCCTCATCCTCTCTTGAGGAACAAATAGGTGTTTGTGTTAAAAGTAAAATGCGTAACGATTGCATGTTATATAAATAGGGTAGCTATTTAT
Source organism: Euplagia quadripunctaria (assembly GCA_963859945.1). Taxonomy (NCBI): domain Eukaryota; kingdom Metazoa; phylum Arthropoda; class Insecta; order Lepidoptera; family Erebidae; genus Euplagia; species Euplagia quadripunctaria. Next base: position 18,503,142 of record OY982579.1, on the reverse strand, counting down.
TTATAATTTCCTTGTTATTTATCAATCAGATTAACTTTTTAGTTATAACAGTTTAGTTATCTAGAGTTTATCAACAGAATTTGATCAGACACGATTAATCTACATTTAATATAATTATTGCCTATCACTTTTTGTTATAATTTAAACTAAGTGAGTTGTAGGCATTTTAATTGTCACTACATCATCACTACATATTATAAAACAAAGTCCCCCTCGGCGTCTGTCTGTCTGTTCACGATAAACTGAAAAACTACTGAACAGATTTTCATGCGGTTTTCACTGATAGACAGAGTGATTTATGAGGAAGGTTCAAGTGTATTATTTGTTAAGATTTTGTGTAAATTGATTGAAATATGTTGATGATTGTTGAAGATATCTCTACTACGCTTGCGAAGCCGGGGCGAGTTGCTAGTTTATTATAAAAACTAAACGCTAATGCAAACAATTAAAAAAGGCATCAATCCGGCCTATCGCAATACCCTGCTGAATATGGCCTCCTCCACAGTCCATATTAAAATGAAAGAACTTTTTTATGGGGTTTAGTATTAACTTATTTGATTTCCCTATGTAAAGTCCGACACCGACCCTCGCTTAGGCCTTCACTTTCCTGATTGTTGTGAGGCAATCGTCGTAGCTCGATGCACAACAATAGGTCTTCAACGAGCACACGAGCAAACATCACTATGATGGCGATAACCTAATCTATTACATAATCTACATCCTTCTTCCCGATTGATGACTTTTACTTTTTTATTTGAACTTATTCTCATTTTCGATCGATGGACAGCTCTTGTGGCAAATGTATCTTAAGTTCTATCTAGGGGTTTGGTACCAGAAAATGGTTAGCTTGGATTCTCGACAGTGCAATACTTATGTTACTTTTCGGCAGTCCATTCTATCTTCTTCGTTTTGGTTGTAGCTCGGTCTACCTGGTTGAGGTCATTCTAGTTTTGAAAGGAACAAAATTAACACTATGAGTCTAGCCAGTCCATTAGGTTCTTAGCTTGTTTAATTAGCAATCTGCATATCATTGTCAATAACTCGGGTTGTTGTCTGACGGGTGACCTCGTTATTTTCTCCTTCACGATAATTTCTCTATTTTCTTTTTTTTTCAAGTTTCCCTTGTCCCGTTGTCTGTCTGTAACCAAATCTTGCAAGTTAAATTTGACACACTTCCCGGTTTCCGATTGAGCTGAAATTTTGCACGCATATGTATATCGCGTGACAATGCAATATTATGATGTCATGGAGCTGTAAGGTGGCCATAGGAACTCTGTAATGAAACGACGCAACCACATCGAGTTTGGACTCGTTTGATTCATAGTAAATCCCGAATCATTAATACTAAAAGGTTAAAAATAAAAATAATTTTTGTTTTTTTGAAACTAGCTTTTATTACTTGTTAATAAAAGGAACTAAAAAGTAAAAAATAATAATAAAAGCGTGTTACATTTTGACGGCAAGAGAAATAAAGGTGTAACGCGCTTTTATTATTATTTTAACTTTTTAGTTCTTCTTATTAACAAGTAATAAAAGCTTGTTTTTAAAAAAAGTATTTTTCTTTATTTTTATTTTTCATGTTAATATCTGTCGACGTTAAAGGAAAATTTACAGTACCTACACCGGGCTGCAGATGCCGCACGTCAAATATCTATATGACACTTTGTTTGGAATTTGGAATTGAGTAGGTAGGTACTTAGGTAATTCATGTTCGATAATCGCTCCCAGTTCGAGACACGGCATCGAAATGTCGGTAGGCACTTTGCTCATTAATCAACCTTTGTGGACCAACACTGCATGGACCAAAGCACCCAAGAGAATCAACCTTAAAAAGAAAATATGGTTCCTTATACATAGAATTGAAAATTGATCACTTTCAGTTTTGTTTTGATACAAAAAAGTGTGATCCGGACACGGATAAATCAGACAACTTGGCTGAAAGAAATTTCGAAGTAGATATTTCTAAATTAATTTAATCTGGTGTGCCCCAAGGTTTTATCCTTGGACCACTGCTCTTTTTAGATTGTACATGCACGAGGGTTGTTTGCTTGCTCACCTGATATTACCTCAACTTAGATATTCTATACCGATGGGTTCCGAATAGTTTTCTTACAATTTAAAATATCTAGGTTTAATCTTGGACGATCAGTAATAACCACGCAAACATGAAGGGCGAAGCCACGGGCAAAAGCTGGATTATAATTTTATTTTTAAGTAGCCTAATCAAAGTTTGATCACAGAGATAATACACAAGAGCCCTTTGCCAGAAATTGATTTATCAAATCTACATTAATTATCTTATCCAAACAGTCATCTTCGATCTGAACGGTGATTGCATTATTGATCGTAGATGGGTAAGTCCACCTCGTAGCCGACGATTGGACGGCAATCAGTATGGTAGCCAAGATGTTGACGAAAGCCGCTTTCTTATTATTGACCGCCGCTGTTCTTCAGGTGAGGCTTTTTTCATTAAATTCTGATCACCTCAAACATATGTAAAAAAAATACTCTTTCTCGTCTCCAAATTTTGGGCAGCATTTGACTATATAACTTACCTACTCATTTCGATTGCATCGTGATTTTATATAGTATATCAACCACAATTTTAGGTGCCGCAATGTTGTTGCAGTGACAGTACCTGTAGCTTCGCCATTATTCAGAAACAGACCATGATTTTTTTCTGGTATGGCGAATTAACCAGCCGGAATCAGTATACAGTACTGATTATATATCCAATTTTTATAAAATGTTACTTGTTCTTTAAGGAAGGCCATCATAATATTGTGCCACTTATTTTCCCCTACATATCTGAGGAATATCCGCAAGTTGACAACACTTAGGTTGAGGAGCTAGATTTTTATAACACTTAGGTTATTTTAAGAGCTAGTTTTTTATTCGGTTTCAGTGCTGTCACGTAATAATCTAAATACACTCCCTTACAGGTATCATCTGAATATATTGAACCGAAGTTCATTGAAGATGTGATCAAAGAACGTAAGTACGAAAAATAGTAATACCTACATAAAAGATTTCTTTACCATAACCATTAAAATACCTTGAAGAGTTTTATGTCACCACGAAATATAGTTAAATTACCTACCAAAAATTTTATTGATACTTTCCAAAAAATTATTTACGGATTACGGGACATGCAACTCATGCAAGCTTATTTGGTTTCAGTTTCAGTGGTATAATAAATACTGAACTAATAAATAAAATGTCTAAATAACGTTTTATTCTACATAATCATACATACTTCATTAAAATTGCACAAACTATTTCCCTTTTTTTTATAAAAACTTTAGAGAAAAATAGCTAACCTCATAAGTGAAACATCGTAGGATACGATACTTCTCATTTGCAACTACTTTGAATCATATAATACATTGATATTTTTTTAAATTTTATGTTCGTTTTTGGGCATTCCCAATTATAATAATTATTAATAACAACATCCTCGGACATAATAATATTACACATCGCTATCTACACCCAAACTAAGCGGAGCTTGTACTGTGGGTTCCAAAACACTAATAAACATACATCGATAACTTTTTTGTAAATATTATACATAGAAACACCCAGACCACTGCAAATAGACATATTCATGCATACAAACATGGCCCTTGGCGGCGCGGCGTGGCATACACTACGCCACAGAAGTCGTCGACTTTTGTATTATGTGTTAATATATATCAATAAATAATTTAATTGATCAGTTGGGGGACACTTTTTTATAAAAGACAAGTCCCGCATTAGGAAAAATTCCTGTGTCGCGTGGGACTTTACAAACATTGAAACAACAGACACAAAGAACATCCAGACTCAGGACAACTATTTGTGGATCACACAAATTTTTGTCCCGTGTGGAGATCAAACCCATAATACTCGGCGCGGCGTAGTGACGAGGTGACCACTTTAACCATTGCCACTTTAACCAAAAAATCAATGCAGTCTAACCTTATTGTGTTGTCTGTTAAATTTTTAACAGAAACAGTTTAAAAAAAAACAGTAACGATAATGAAGTCTACCAAGGAGAGCTTCTCAGACAAATTAATTGATATATCAATTAATTTTCTTTAGCTTCCTTACGTAGAAAGCCTCACACGAGTAGATATAATGGCTGAAGCCTAGTATACATTGAGTTAAGTCTTCCAAGGGAAAAAGTAACTTGCCAAATCATTCAATCCATCTGGTCATTGTATATCTGATTGCTGCTTGAAAAAAACTATATACTTAATACATGCTACCGCATTACTTATAAATTAATCAAATTTGACTAGAATCTGAATCGGCAACGCCTTCAATTGAGTCACGTATAGTCTCGGGATGGGAGGCTGTACTCGGTCAACACCCGCACCATGCAAACCTTCGTATGGTGAACGCCCTTGGACAAGTCAGTAGCTGTGGATCCTCCATTGTGCACCGTGAGTGGCTGATCACCGCCGCGCATTGTACCGCTTCGTAAGTTTTCGAATAGTTCCTACATTAAATTAAAATAAATTATTTATAAAAGTATAGAACATTTTTGGGCATATTTTTTTTGTCTAACCCAACCTATACTATTCCACTGCTGGGCAAAGACCTCCCAAAATTCTCCCATATATTTCTTTTTTTTGGGCCACCTTAAGGCAGCTGTGGCTGTATGTGTCGAGGTCATCATTCACGCCATTTTGTCTGGGCCGAAAATTAATATATTAATAAAATTTCATATTTTTTATTATTGTTTAATCGTCAAACCATACACTGAAAGGATTTCTATATCTATATATGTATGCCCTTACTTAATTTAATATTTTAAGGATAGGGTGCAACAAATTTTTAACTCCGATAGAAGCCGCCTTACTGCAGAAATACGTCCACATTACAGAAGACCACGGTAAAGGAGCGTTACCACAGCAATCATGTTTTATCGCTCGGCTTATAGGGTCATTTACCAAACCCTGGCGTTGCGCGTTTTATAGGCATCTTTAAGCCTCATATTTTAATGTCATATGTGAAATTTAGGCCTACATATTATTTTTCTTTTTATTATTGTATAACTAACATTTAATTTTTGTTTACGTCAGGCGTGTCACCCTCGTAGTCCGTGGTGGGTTGGTCTCCCTCACCCAACCGGAGTACATCTTCGAAACGACTCAGTATTGGAATTATCCTACATACGATAACGCACAACCTCTTCTCGTTCAGCCGAACGACATCGGCCTTGTGAAGCTGCAGCGCCCAGTTACTTACACAAGTGAGTTTTTTTTTTCATATTATACAGGGCGTAAGAGATAGCGACGACTCGAAACTGCGTGTTATTATCGAATATAGCTCATCACACACTATACCGTAACTGTAACGGCACGGTTCCACCCCAGCAATTAAGTTGTCATTCAAATCTGAGTTTTAAAACGTGGTCGTATAATACATTTCATAATGTCAAAACGCGCTTGCCGCAACCATACAACTCGACTCGCAGTCGGCGCACTGTAAGCTCGCGGTCAGCTCGCTTACAGCGCGCGGTCCGCGTGCTTACAGTGCGCCGACTGCAAAACGCCAGTGAAAAAACACATCGCGTCGCACATGAAGACGATAAAATTAGCTTGCACCTCGCGGGTGGTGCGCGGTAAAGCACGCGGTGGCCTCAATTTCAGGGGGTGCCGTGCTGTAGCTGTGCCGTTGCAGTGCCGTTATAGTGTATGATGACCTTAAGAGTTGATGACGAGCACAGGCCATGCCACTGCAATTGGAAGTGAAAAAAACAAACACACTATAATAGAAAAATATACAGTAAATGGTAACTTTAAAAAAATAAATGACTATCGAAAAAAGTGACTTAAAATGTATGTGTTGTAATCATAAACTTAGTATACTAGCGTAAAGTATTTTTTTTTTTTTAAGACTACTCGTAACGTGGGTCACACATTACTAGTATTCTTATTAACCCCTCCAGCTAAGCTAAATGCTTGTGTTAGGAGTGGGTTCACGTCGGTAGTGCACTGGGTGGGGTTCGAACCCGCAACCACTCGATCGCAAGTTCGACGCCTTAGACATTACGCTACCGCCGCTTGCCGCCTATACATGGTTGTAATATTATGACTGTCTCAAAACAAATCAAAATTCAATTAATGCATTGATTTACTAATTATTTAAATGTTAATTAATTTAAGTATAATTTGCCTGTGATTTTGATATGACTAAATAACAATTAATTATGCCTTGTGTCGAGTACCGTGGTATTCTCGGTTCAGCACGGAGTTTATATTTATAAATCACTAGCTGTACCCGGCATTCTCTGCAATGCTTTTTTTAAATGTAGATTTTTGGGTCGGAAACCCTCGTGGGCGTTCTCAGAAGAGCCTGCCAAAGTTTCGTCACAATCTGATCAACGGTTTAGAAATGCATCGAGGACAAACATACTTACACTAATTTTTATTTATATAAAAGATAGATAGATATGTAAATTGTTGTTTTCTGTGTAGGAAATCTCAAAGCAATCCGCATTCAATCATCAGAGGATGCTTCTAAAAACTACAATGACATAGTTTTGCACGCTAGTGGACACGGCCAGACTTGGACCGGTGGTGAGTATCCAACATTTTACCAGGATCGTCTTATACGGGAAACAATTCGCAGCCTTTTCTACCAAAAATACAGTATAATGGTTGAGCTATGGAACTCTAGACGCTTCTCAATGTCAAAATTGAAACTACACATATCTTTTTACTTGGTTCAATATCAAGGTGGCAGGGTACAGCAGATTTCTGTTTGAATTTGAACCACCTGGACTGGGGAAGTACCTCCAGAACACCTCGATAACCCAGTGCTAGGCGTAGTGTTTTTTTTTCTGGTAGAGCTAGAGTTCTGATGGAGCTAAAGCTCTGGGGGATAGGGCAGGCAAGTGACATCAGTGGTGTGTATGAGCATCGCTAACTGCCTACCATCAGGCGGTTCGCTAACTTAGCTAAATAAAAAAAGGCTTTTTTTACCCATAAACATATGCTCTAATGACCCGCCTCCATTTTATCGCTTGAGCTAATAAACTTAAAAGTCTAGTGGAAAACTGGCGGATATATTATATTATACCGGTCAACCTATAAAAACATCTTAGAGACCGGTGTAATTATGCTTTTGTAACAAGCTCTCAGTTAAAAAAAATATATAAAAAAAGAACGTGTACATTTCAGGAGCTTCACCCGAGGTGCTTAGATGGGTATATCTCCGGGGTATAAGCAATACTTTTTGCGGTCTAACATTTGGCACAGCTCTTATCAACAACGCTGCTATTTGCGCACAATTTTACAACGTCACTTCGCAGTCTACATGTCAGGTAATTTTTAGGACTTTGGGCAAGTCCACCAAAAAATGATTCTATGTGAAAATTACACACAAGGTACTTCATCTGGAATATCAATTATATATATATTTGTCTTTCTCATCAGTCATCAAAGAGTCATTTTTTATTTAAGAGCAATATTTTTTTAATGTCACAAGATTTGACAAGAATGATTCGAACCACAGAAAATTTTACAAAATGTCCTGAATTTCCCTCCAAAATTTGTTTTAAACTAGACCTCATGTTAACGTCTCAAAATATAAAGACGTTTGAGGTTACAGTGTTAACCATTTAATCTTTAACCCGTTAATTTAATACTGAATGATACAGAATAATGAAAAATATATAGGTGGCTATTTATTATTAGATATTATTATATTATTGCTAGGGCAGGCAGATAACTTCGTATTTTTTCAAATCTTTAATCGATAAGAACTGCTTCAATATAATGATCACGAAACGAGGTATGTGCAGTGGGTGGGTTTTTTCCGTCAAACATGATTAATAACTCTCTTTTCACACACTAGGGCGATAGCGGTGGTCCGCTGGTGCATGTCAACGCTGACGGTGAAAAAATCCTTGTCGGTGTAACCTCCTTCGTGGCGAGTCCAAACTTTGGTGGATGCCACTCTGGAATGCCTGCAGGTATTTATTACTAACATTGATATTTACCCACTAAATATTTAGTAATTTTTTTTAAATTTATAATATACCGTATTGACATGTTCGAACCTTAAGCCATTTTCGTTCTGAACCTGGTTACAGAAAGGAACATATTTAAATGTGTTCTGTGCACATACACAAGTGCAGCAAAAAACGTAATTAAATAAGTTATAAGGAGACAATAAATAAATATACTTTCTGTTTGTAAAGAAAACCGATAAATTAAATATTATCTAATACCCTTGAGGCGTACGCATGCCACGTACTTCGAGCAAGCCCTAGAAATGCATCAAAGCATCACAGGTCCCCTCTTACCGCAATTCACATTCAAAACAGTGAAATGTGCGCACGATTCGCGGCGTACGTTGTTTCATACTAGTGCCCTATAAAAAGGCAGGCACACAGCCGGCGATAACTCTCGAAAGTAACCACGCAATCTGATTGGTTTTGCTTGGTTGCCTAAAAAGAATATTGTAAATATAGTTTCAGCTGTCTAATTGGTCAATCGGCAAATTATAAGGAATGTAACATATACAATTTGTGTGACTAAAATTGACAATAAAACTAGCCTAGATTTTCGCAAATAATAACTTCATTCCAACCATTCCCTACTGTTTCACTTCATGCTAGATACGGTACGACGGTTTATACAACGTGGCCAATTTAGTCCTAGCTACGGTACGAGAGCTCATAGGTTGGCCAACCAACGTAGGTAATCAGCCAGTTGGGACAGATATAGGACGAGTATATACAAGCAACTCATCGGGTCAGCTACCCCTAAAGCTCACACAAAACTCTAATACTAACTATTCAAATAGTCTTAAACTACACACTTAAAAATTGTGACAAAATTTTTGGTTATTTTTAGCTTAACTTTACTTCAGTTCAACACTGATTGTTAATGTTATTTCAGGTTTCATCCGTCCAGGGCCTTTCCACAAATGGTTTACAGAAGTCTCTGGTGTTGATTTCGAAAACCTAATAGAAGAAGAGGATGACCCAACAACCCTTCCTCCTCAACCAGATGATGGAAGTGAAGAGGGAGAAGGAGACGAAGAGGGCGAAGAAGACGAAGATGACAGTACCAATGAAGAAGATGATAGCAGCGACGATGATAACAGTAGTACTGAAGAAGACGAAGATGAAGACCTATCGCAGCTTCTAAAGCGCCTCCAAGTTAGAGTTAAGGTCAAGGTGAATGTTAATCAATTTAGAAAAAAAATTGTCAAGAAAATAAATAAATAAGTAGTATTGTCTAAAATTGCAATACAAAGGAATAATCCATTTACGTTGAAATAAATAATTTCTAATTTGAATTTTGTTTGATTTTTGAAAAAGGAATAAATATTTTATGATAGAGGAATAGCAAGCAACACTGGTACGCTGTGTCATTCAAGTGTCTTTATATTTTTACGTCATTCTCAAGTTATAAATTTTAAGGCATGTGAGTTGTTGCGATTTAACACTGAATTTTATCAATAAACTTACCTTTTTGAAATGAAATGGAGGGACCGAATACTAAAGGTAGGTTTTGCCGACCAGTTACGTGATCATTGCTGTGTAAAAAGTGACAATTTATTCATGTTTTTTAACCAAAGTATTTGTCATTATGTGTGTGGGCGATACTTGAAATATCATTAATTCTCTTTTGTTTTCTTGCGTCGTATCTATTGTAACTTTAAATATAAGAGAACTATTTTTTTTCCACTTTATGTATATTCTAGAAAGGGGTCAAGAAACATCCATAATTCACTATTTGTGCGTTATTGTTTTGAAATGTTTACTTCCGCGTATTAATTCTGAGTTGAAGGATATTTTACTAATTTATATTAATCTAATGGTATTTCCTTTATTAGAAAGGCGTCCGACATTCAACAACTGTTAAATTAGTAAATAAACTATTTTTTCAACAAATATATGTCAGAAACTAAATAATTTATTTAGAAATACTATCTGACAAAGAATAATTACCATAGTCATTATAGAAAAATTTATGGGATAGATTTTTATTTCGGACATCTGATAGATTCGGTAATGGAGTTCCACAACATCCCTGGTCTATACATATGCTTAGTGTTGTTGAGTGGACTATACATCTGCTAGAAGTACTGGCTCTAAAATATATATATATATTCTTATATTCTTTATTGTACACAAAAATAACAATCTTATAAGGACAGGAAGGAAAATAGCTTGTACAAAGGCGAGCTTAACCCATACTTGAGTTCTTCCAGCAAACCTTGGGAGTGAAAAGAGGATAGTAAAGAATAAATCGAGGCAAAGTGTTTACGTTAAAGGGAATTAAATAAACATAAAATTAAAAACCATAAATACATAATGTATACCTACAGAATAACATGTACTTATATGTTTGCAAAATAAATTTATATATATTACCACATATACACTAAATAATATGTGTATACATACATACAAATTAACAGTCTGTTTATTGCTGAGATAGAAAAAAATCCTTGATTCTTTTCCTAAAAACAGTCAGGGAAGGGCAATTGCAGATATTTATATTTCCTGACCGATACGACCTTCAATGCACTTGTGACTATTGAGTTGCAGGTGTCCAAGGGGGCGACGGTAGTCACTTACCATCAGATGACCCGTCTGTTCGTTTGCCCCCTATAAAATCAAAAATAGAATGGGGAAGGAAATTCCACTGCCATACTGTAGTAATAGTGAAAGAACTATCATAACAAGTAGAATTATGAGAAGGAATTAGAAGCAAAAGAGAAGATGAGGAGCAACAAGGTTTGCTCTTGGGAACAAAGTACTCGAAGCACTCACGCAGACATATGTTATATATGTTAGTGTACATTTTAGTGTATGTGTTTCAGTATTGGTAAAGAACCAAAGAAGTATAAATTAGTCTTCAAGAAACAAAAACATACTTCCATGCACCTAAATAATGAAACTACAAACTTTAAGTAGCCACTCTCCTCCCATTAATAAGATTGAATAAAAAACTGGATATTAATTGATTTTCAAATAGCAGAGTTATCTCATAAACACATGTTTAAAAAATCACCTAATATCAGAAACGATTGTTTGTTTTCAGAAGTTGGTTAAGATAAATTATGTGATATATTTATTTCTTAGGGGATCGTCTGGTAAACGGTAGCAGCTCTTTGCAGATTTTGTAATGCTAGTGGCACAGCTAAGTAGCTGCCTATATTTTATAGCTGTACTAGTTTTTATCTTTGGTTTCGCTCGCATAAAAAAATATTTTTCTATCTATATTATAAGGAGCAAGCATGACAAACAAACTCAAATTCACATCCTACTAATATTATAAAAGTGAAAGTTAGTGAGGTGAGTGATAACTACTGAACCGATTGCGTAGAAACTTGGTATGTAGATAGCTGGAGACCTGGATTAACAATAGGCTCCTTTTTATCTCGATATTCCTACAACATCGGGACTTACGCGGGTGAAACCTCGGGGCGCAGCTAGTTTTAATATGAGTCAGGATTGTAATTTCAAATCTGATCTAAGTTAATATGTGATAAATATCATATTATGTTCTGAGTTTAATAAATAAAATCTTAGGACAGGAAAAATACAACAAGATTTACAGAAGAGGAAACTATTTCATAGAACATGTTTGTTGATTTAACTAAGTCATACAATATAAGTAGGTATGTTTATAAAAGCGAGATTGTTTGGCTTTATGCTTATCACAACAGTTTAAAATAAAAAAATGACTAAAGAAACAAATAGCGCACTGGGGAAGTACTCCCACCTCCTTTGGAAGATCAATGTAAAGGAACACTGATAGTAAGTAAGATCACCAGTTTTCTAGGTGTATATTGTGTTCGAACTTTAAATGACTCTCCGTCTCTTTCACGTTTGCGTCACTATTTGTCTCGCTTTACACTCCGAAACGTGACGCTGCCCGTCTCACTCCAATTGGAATCTTAAAAGTTACGCTTCGAGGAAAGCCACGGGTACATTTGAATAATTTTTAATGGGCTTTTTGGAAAGGGAAGAAATTTTCCGCAATTTAAGAAATAAATTAGCACTTTTAAGGTTACTTGCCAAACTCGCTTAGTAATTTTGTTTTTCAGTATGGTCAGGTAAAGCTGGGTTAAGTATTAATTTTGAATCTTTGGTTGGGCAAAAAGTGATATTTACTTCCAAGCTGGAGCAGTTGACTTTAAATTTTAGGCCAGAGTTTAAAAAAGCAGTATTCGGGATACATTACATAACATAAAAAAAACTAAATATCTATAGTAACAGGAGTGAGAAGACCGTCACAGGGTGTAGATTTTCTCGATTTTTTTAAATGTCTTTAATTTTTTAAATACGTAACTTAGATTTTTTTTTCTTATACCTATTATGACTTAGCTTGTTACCCGATATACTGATAGCACACCCTGTATAAATAAAAATGTTAATACTGATTTGTTTATAACAAATCTTGGAAGTCAATTTTAAACTACTTCTAGTTGTCGTAACGAAATGAAATTTTGTGTGTATATGTTGTTCGGATGACAATACTATAATTTGGCATCTTAGAGCTGATCTGATGATGAAGCCAGGAGGTGGATAGTGCAACTCTTCAGTGGCTACTAATAAACCCCCCGAGTTTGGGTTCATATGAATCGTTTTTTTTTTTTATATGGTATAGGGGGCAAACGAGCAGACGGGTCACCTGATGGTAAATGACTACCGCCGCCCATGGGCACCTGTAACTCAAGAGTCACAAGTGCGTTGCCGCCCTTTAAGGTGGGAATAGGGGAAGAGCGGGAAGACGGGAGAGGGGGATTAGAGGGGAAGGACGGGAATAGAGGAGAGGGCAGGGTTAGGGCCTCCGGTAACCTCACTCACGCGGCGAAAAGCAATGCAAGCATTGTTTCACGGCCGGTTTTCTGTGAGGCCGTGGTATCGAGCGGAGTCGAGCCGAATCGTTTTGAAGAGTCCAACAGACTGCGCTTAGAGACGATGGTCTGATAATATAGCCAGGAGGTGGATAGTGAAACTCTTTTTTACTTGGTTCGTTATTAAAGCTAGTTTTTTTTAGTTTTTCTAAACTGTAATTGTATTATATACGAATACCGACGAAACTTACTGTAAAACCGTATCCAATATACCAACTATACTAATGAACCGCCACTTCATGCGTTACCAAACTTCGTTAGTGTTTTTTTTTCGGTCTTTGACACAACTTTAATGTTTAAGTGCGCAATGGTTTAACTAGTCACCTCGCCACTACGCCGTGCCGAGTGTTGTGGGTTCAAATCCTACAGCGGACAAAAATTTGTGTGATCCACAAATAGTTGTCCCGAGTCTGGGGGTGTTCATTGTGTATTGTGTTCGTTGTTTGAATGTTTGTGAAGCCTCCCACAACACAGGAACATTCCTAATGCGGGAGTGGTCTTTTTATAAAAAAAAAGAAAAAAATCATACTGTGGTATTTTTATCAATTACTTGAACTACATGCAAGTCTGTTTTTATTGGGTAATGGAATAGGCATTTGTCTTCCAACTCACTTGATGGAAACTGAAGAAGACGAAGACGGTGCACGCCTATCCAAGAAAAAGCTATTCACTTTACTCTTTAGTTTAAAAGTATATAAATAAAAACTGTGTGGTGTCGTGGGACACCAGATAGGATCGAAGTTCCTTATTATAAAAATATTAACTTCAAGTTCTATTCGTGGTATAAAGAAAATAATTATTCGGGTAGGTATACATATTTATTGGTATATTATATATTATTATTAAAAACTGCTCACCGGTGCAGAAATAGAACAAAGTACGTTTATTTTATCATAAGACATCTATTTCAGAATCCCTTAACTGCGCGGGGTGTCTGAACGACATTGGCGAAAACGATTACGTGTCTGCACTCAACCAAGACTGGCATCAAGACTGCTTCAGGTAACTAAAAGAATACTAATGTTCCACCCTAGCTGTAACCCCTGTGGTGGAACACTGTGCTTTTTTTAGTCTGTTCGAGTTCGACATAACCACGTCTTCTCTATTTTGCGAAAGGAGCTGCTGCACCTTTTAGTAACTAGATGGCGTGAGGATCGAATTAGATCGCACTACAGAGATTCTCACATGACATGTATATATTCCCCGAGATGTCCTTTGCAGGCTAACTTTGCGCAGAGGCAATATCGTAACCAATGAGGTTTATCCGAGGTGCGATTATTGCTATTTGAAAACTTTACCAATACCCCGCCTTGTGGACGTGAAACACCGTCCGCTATGGCACTTTTTTAAAGGCCGTAATGGTCTAATAAGACATACATTCAATTACGTATATTGTTGTGTGTGTATCACGTCATTCTGTGATCACGGCCAGTGCAACCTGCTCGAAACGTCAGGCAATTCAAAGGTTTGTGTAATACCTATATGATCGCGTTAATTCCCGTACAAGTACATAATTATATCATGGAACGCGAAATTTTAAAAGTTAGAACACACATACATACACAAACTTACGCCTTAACCCTTCGGGGTAGACAGAGTCGTAGAGACAGCAGCCCGCAATTTGCTTCTATCCTATTATTTATTATTGTTTAAGTGTTTAGTGCCACTGCTTCTATCCTAACATACTTCACGAGCTTCGTCTGTCTTTCTTAATGACATATAACATTTGTTGGACTGTTTTATTGTGATTTTAATTCATTGTAATATATCTTTCAATTTAATATTCGGTTAAATTTACATTTAATTTATATTTAATATTAATTTATAATAAAAAAACTTTTGATGGCATTTTATTGTCGCCTCTTTGTATGTTATACCTATTTAACTCTTTTCTAATTCTTTATAGTTTCTTATTTTTGCCATTTCGAGCGTATGACACACGTGGTTTGCAACTGAAAATCAGCGTTGGGTCCAACCCAACATTATACTGAGTTGCTGGCCCTCTGGCACTCTATTCATATCACTACATATTAAAAAAAAAGTCCCCAGCCGCATCTGTCTGTCTGGTCGCGATAAACTGAAAAACTACTGAACGGATTTTCATGCAGTTTTCACCAATAGACAGAGTCATTCACGAGGAAGGTATAATATACGTTTTGTGTAAATTGGTTGAAATATGATGATGATTGTTAAAGATGTCTCTACTACCCGTGCAAAGCCGAAGCGGATTTCTAGTAATAAATAAAAAGGAATGTTCTGTATCCTACTTCCTGTTAATCCTATTAATATTATAAACGTGAAAGTTTGTGAGGATGTATGTATGTATGGATGTTTGTACTCTTTCACGCTAAAACTACTGAACCGATTGCGATGAAACTTGGTGTGTAGGTAGCTGGAGACCTGGATTAACACATAGGCTACTTTTTATCCCGATATTCCCACGGGATCGGGACTTACGCGGGTGAAGCCGCGGGGCGCTGCTAGTTTTATAATATGTGTGCCAATAAACGTTTTTCTTTCTTATTTCTTTCTTACAACGCCCTTTGGATTCAGATAGTTCTGACCTACCCTTTCTTCAGAACAAATTAAACATCATCCTCTACCAGCCATCCCACTAACGTTCGCCTTATATACTTTGTCATTCGTTCCTTACTCATTCTTTCTACGTGCCAAAACCATCTCGGGATAAACCATTGCACATCCTTTGCGGTCATTGGTTGCTCATACCCAGCGGCATAGGTGCGCAAAATCTGACTATGTGCTGCAAAAGAATGTGTAATAACTAGGTAAGCAACACACTGCTCATTGTTGAATATAAAATTGGGCAGGAGGAAAACTAACCTATTAACAATTCATTTCTGTTCCAATCTATATTAGTTTTTTGAGTAGGTGAGTAGATTTATGTGGGAGAGCCATGCTTCGGCACGTATGGGCCGGCTCGACTCCGCTCGTTACCACGGCCTCACAAAAAACCGGCCGTGAAGCAATGCTTGCATTGCATTTCGCCGCGTTAGTGAGGCCCTAACCCTTCCCTTTCCCTTATTCCCGTCCTTCCCCTCTCCCCCCTCTTCCCACTCTTCCTACTCTCCCCCTCTTCTCCTACTCCCACCTTGAAGGTTGTCCCACCACTTGTGACTCTCGAGTTGCAGGTGCCCATGGGCGGCGGTTGTCATTTACCATCAGGTGACCCGTCTGCTCGTTTGCCCCTTATACAATAAAAAAAAGAAAAGGTCACCTTGAAAAAAATGTGAAGACAACTTTTAAAAATACCAATTACACAGTTAAATACACTAACGCGAACATTAGAAACGGAATGGTTGTATCGTGAGCAGAAATCTACTGTACCATACCCAGGGGCGGCCATAGGGCGGTGCGAGCGATGCGGCCGTACCGGGCGCCGAAATTAATAGATCGGGGGCGCAACAAAACAACATTTTGATTCACATTTTTATCAAAAAAAGGTCATCTAATTCTATTTACGGCGAACAACATAGGAAAACTGAGGTTTTGAATTTATAGGGGCACCACTTTGGGGTCTCACACCACCTAAAAATGTAGCTAGGGCCGCTACTGACCATACCTCTACTACCCGTGCTATAACTCCTTTTGTTTCAACAATATTATTAATTATGCGAAAAACTTATGTACTTATGAATGCCAAATAGTTTTATTAACACAGCTCTGAGCATTGCTGGTCCGTGATTCACGCAATGTTTTATAATACCTATCGCGATAAGAAACATTCCTATAATGAAGCTGAACAGTATGCTTTCTTTCAACAGCTCGACCTCGAGCTATTGCTTACACTTCTTGCCCTTGCCATCTTTATAAGCCATTCTCTTTCTTTCCATTGCCTTCTCTTCTTACCTTCCTTTCCGTTTCAATATACTCCAAATTCCCAAAGTGCCCGGTTGACGGCAATAAACCCTATTATACGTGAGTGGGACCACATCATAGTTGTGCAAAATGTGGATGTTTAATTTGTCTCTGCCTACCCCTTTGGGGTATAGACGTGGGTGTATGTATGTACGTATAAGTAGTTAAGCTAGGTATAATTAGTTACCACCAACGGGTCTCCTAGTCTGCCGTCGCGTTCTTGCCAAAAGTGCAATAACGAGCGAGTTTGGGCGCGAATTGAGTTAAGTACATATTCGGAATCACCAGACCGAGATCTATGTATTCTCTTTAGACAGTTTTTACGTATCTATGACAGAGCCGGTTTTAATACTAAGCATAACTGCAAGATGGAGATATACACACACACACACACACACACACACACACACACACACACACACACACGCACACACACACACACACACACACACTCTTAACTGTATTTTTATTGTATAGCTTATATAACAAAATGGGTGAAGACACTGTCTCCTGTAACACAGGTTATCAGCTACTACAGGAGGCAGGGTTCGAATGTATTGTAACAATGGCTATGAAAAATAAACAAATTATTATTATTAAAAAAAAAAACAATTACCACAAACAAAACAAAAATAAAATGTTTAAACCCGTTTTTCTCGAAATCAGCTTTAACTTAGTTATTGCACTTTTCGTAAGGACGGCAGTATTTAGGCGCATTATGGCACACCGTTTAGTTTCACTCGGTTTCATTCGACGTACGGCCCCATCGTTAGGCCCCGGTGAGGTCACCCATGAACGGTTTCCACATGAAAGAAAAAAAGATGTAATTAATCACATACTATTAGGTTTCAACCTGTAATGGCAGTAGTATTTTATGATTAAATAAATTGACAGTGTATTATGTATTTGGCAGGTGCTCAGTGTGCGATGCTCAGCTCTCAATGTGGTACTTCGAGAAGGGCGGGCTGCTGTTCTGTCAGAGCGACTATTGGAGCAGGTTCGGCGAGAGCTGCCAACAATGTGCACAGGTATTTAAGACCACTTATTTTTAAAGTTAAACTTCTTATGGGGCGATTCGAAAGTCGATAATGTGTGAAATTTAAAGGGTGCGTCACGTTTGGCACATTTCTTTACATGAGAGAGAGAGTAGAAAGATATAACGTAATTAGAAAGAGAGGCTTATATTTTTATGAAGTTTCACTTCTATTGCGTATACGCGGTAAGCATCCATTTCCCCACATTTCGTTGCTGTATTTTTTATGTATAAGGGATAGACAGTTGTCGTCTACCGGGCACGTTTCTAGACTCAATAAGCTGACAATTTCGTAATATAAGAGCCCATGACTAATTTTCACTAACCGGAAATCGAACCTGAAGTACGCATTTTCAATAAAAAAATACCTATTTAAAAAAGAATAGGTACTGGTAACGTAAGTCCTAGTACACATTACTATTGTTAACCTCACCACATTTTTTTTTTCTTTGTGCATCATAGCAATCTGTTTTTACAATAAGCCTTGCTTTTGTCTGAAACATTTTCCGGAGTGAATTTAGTCGCAGTGAGCCTTGCCCATTCGCTGGGAGGCTTTCACTTCCCGTGGCAGAATCCACCGAAGAGTGCAGGGACACTATATCTTTTCAATATTTTGTGCTGTAGTGATCCACATCCACTTAGTTTCAGACTCTCTTTTGTATCTTCACAGGTTGTGGTCTCTTACAGGCTTCAAGTGGATCTATGATGTCTAGCATATCATTGTATTTAATTAAAGTTTAAGGGCGCCTAATATTTTTATCGAAATCACAAGTGAGTCAACCCTACAGGTGATAACGGGGCCGGTGATGTCAGCCGGTGATCACCGGTTCCACCCCGAGTGCTTTGCTTGCGTTGCGTGCGCAGCGCACATTGAAGATGGTGAACAGTACGCGCTGGTTGAGAGATCCAACCTATACTGGTAAATATTTGCTATGCATTAGTGCAAAACACACAGTCATACACACATATGTTCACGGCATATTCCCATCCGGGGTTTGGCAGAGATGATAGAAACTAATCACTACGATCCTGACATACAGCTCGCGCCTCTTACACATTCATCAAACCTTTCATACACTCTTTCTGGTTACGGCTACTTCTTTTGATTCAATTAATTGCAATCAAATATACTAACTTTTGAACTTCCATGATATATAATTATGTGTACGGGAATTAACACTGGCCAGTCAGCCTGTGACCACAGCCAGTACAACCTGGTCGAAACGTCAGGCAGTTAAAAAAGGCGTGTAATACATTACGTGATTTCGTTAATTCCCTTATGCTATTCAAATAAGAATAGGACTGACTTTGCGCCATATTGTGATGTCATAGCTGTCAATTCTAACCAATTAGGTAGGATGAGCATAACAGATATTTTCGAAATAATCAATTTTTTTTATATTTAAATTTTGTGAAAAAGGTAAAAGTATTCAGTATATATGTTGACCTTTTATGATAGCAAAGTCTTGCAATGACTTCAAATTATATCTACTGGTCAGTGAAATAAACCAAAACATTCAAAACTTAATAAATTGTGGTCGAACATAGACCAACAGGCGATCTCTAGTTAATTTTAAAATTATGAATTCAATCGATTCGGTAATACTACAGCTGAAGTTAAAAAAAAATGTTAATGTTACCCCAATTTGTTTTGTGTGCAAACCGTACTTTCCAAGTGACAGTTGACCGATTAAGGTCAATGACGTTCCTATTCTTATTTGAAACGCATTGTACGTGAACATAATTATGCAATCAAGTATTATGAGAGTAAGAAGTACCTACTCTTGTACAAATAAAATGCACAATGGGCGACCTTATCATAGAAAACAAAATCTTCCAGACAACCTTGGCTTGGATGCGAGTGAAATGATGTAGCGTGGATCGTATTGGTCCCAACAGATCAAAGAAAAAACTGGCCAAGTGCGCGTCGGGCCACGCGCAATGTAGGGTTCCGTAGTCGTCCGTTACAACATACGGACTTAGAAGGGGGCTTTATGTTTATCACTATGAACATATTAATTGAGTTCACCGTTTAACGGCCAATAACGTTTATATAGTACTTATTTTGTACGAAATTTTCAAAGTAGGGCGACTATTTTATTATTATTATTCTCAACACTGTTCCACAGTGGAAGCTGTTACAGTAAGGTACGTTCGGTGTCGCACTCCATCCGAGTGGTGGAAGTGCCTCCCGCCACCGTCACGGCGGCGCACACCGCGCCCGCAACACTCACCGTCACTGAGTAAGTTATTTATACCTTAATAAACTTATATTGTATATGTTTCAAATTGAAATTCCTAATGACGTAGTGACTAACTAAAGCATAATATGGATATTCTTCAAATCCCGGGATCACTAACCCGGAGTTAAAAATTTATTTAATTTATTTTTTGTACAACTGTATTTTGATGAGTAGTACTAAATGTAAAGAAGGTTCTAAAATTATCTAGAAGTATCTTGGGCTATACTAAAACTGTATTCCGGAATTGTTTACGCCGTTTCTATATATTTATGCCTAATTCCGATTAGATGATCACAACTTTTGCTATGGATCTACTCTTCGCTTAGGGAATACACAATTAGCAATGAAATACGCTGAACACATACAGAGCTAGAAATCGTTTATTCTAAACTTATTCTCAACATTCATCTCATTCACAACCTACATTACTCTTGTGATCTCTTCCACCTTTTAGATGTGACGCACTTATCCAGTCTGTGGTCTTCTTTGCAGTCGCTTCTCCTTTATTTCTTTCTCGCATTCTCTCTTTGGGTCTGCTCGTACGCTTAACGTCTTCCATTTTCAAAGTAGCTGTAAACCATATCTTATCGTTTTATTATCTCTTCCTTAATTTCATTTTGTTATTGCAAAATTACCTACTTGTATGTATGTATTCCTATTCTGAGAGGGGGTGGGGTTCGTTCAACAATCATAATACATTACGAATTTAGCAACATAAGCTATAGTGAAATTAAAATCGTAATCGAGGCTTCGCCAGCGATGTGTCCAGCTGATATCATTGCTGATCGTAATTACTGATGGTACGTAACTGCCAGTGAAGTAACCGTGTGTGGGCAAAGTTCCCGGTGCGGCGCGGCCGTGTCGGCGGCGGCGCGCGCGCTGCTCCGCGCCGCGCTGCGCCTGTGCATCCACGTGGCCTGCCATAGGTACACACTACACACTTCTACTTCTTGTACTGCATTTTGTTGTCTGTCCTAGTGGCTGGTGGACTTTGCATCTTTAGTATAGGCTGTTCTAATTATAATCGAAATGTAAACAATCGTTTAATTTTGCATATGAAAATGTTTTGGATGGACCTGACCGTTGTCGACCGGGTCTACTTATAGTAATCACTTTGTAAATAAAATACGTAATTACAAATAAAAACACTATTATTCACGTAGGAATGGCGATTTACTTAAAGCGTCATGCATAAAACCGCATAAAACTTTATGACACTCCAAATTAATATGATCTCTCGCCCGACTACTTCTAGAGAAAACTGTTCCATGAATTAACAATGATTGTTTACTTTTTGAT
>OY982579.1:18429081-18481615 GCA_963859945.1 Euplagia quadripunctaria | reverse complement strand
TATCTGAAAAGATTTAATAAAAATAAATTGGGTCTAAATTTCTTTTAGGTTTCGAAATTTTTTACTGATTTTCCCACGTTTTAGTATAGATGTAACAGTAATCTACTATACTAATATTATAAAGCTGAAGAGTTTGTTTGTTTGGTTGAACGCGCTAATCTCAGAAACTATTAATTCGACTTGAAAAATTATTTTAGTGTTAGATAGCCCATTTATAGAGGAAGGCTATATAACATGCCATGAAAAATGTTGCAAAAACAGGGAAAATTTATCTCTCTTATGTGACGCAGACGAAGTTGCGCGGGTCAGCTGGTATATAATAATTGTATCACTCAATGATAAGTGACATGACCAATTTCCTTTAATTAGTCACCAGTGTGTCAGGTCGGGCTTTATTTCACTCAGTCCTGTATCGTGTCTTTAATTTTCTGTGTCATTTATATTATAATTAATATTAAATACTATTTAATTATCAATGGTGTGTGTGAGTGCACGTGTGTTTAATAATTAGGTGTTTAGACGTTAACGTGACTTGGTTAATAGTGTATTTGTCTTTAATGATTGGTCGTTTTATACAATATATTATATGGAGTTAATTATAAGGTATATTTTCTATATATTAAGTGGTTTTGGATATGTTTTTAAACAAATCTTTGTTATAATAAATAGTTATTATTTGACTGAATTGCAAGACTTTGGAGATAAGGCATAGCTAGCTTTGGCTAGCTTTTGTATATATACCAATGCCCAAAATACCCTCAAGGAGGTTAAATTACGCAAGCTTAAACTTTGGTCCTATGTAATAGGGGATGAGTCTACTGAGACTAAGTCTCCAAACTCTGCTACTGCGAATATCCTAAAAAAACGAATAACAATTTACCGGAGCTGTGAAACCAGGACCAAAAGATGGCTCCGAAAGATTAGCGTCATCTTATGGAAACAGTGAGACATTTGCACAGCATTTATTTTTATATTATGCTGCTGGGCTGGCAAACATGCCTCGCTTGACAGTAAGAGCGTTTACCGAAGCCTACGTTTACTTCCAGTACATCGATATGAAGATACCACTTACATAAAGGGCCTTTTGAAGAGCTACTTGCTTCGTAGCGTTTTTCGTAGCAGTCGTGCTGTAGACAAAATAGCGGATTAAATTTTTTTTTTCACAACTCCTTCAATGTGGTTATCAAATGAAAGGAGTCGACTAGTAGAATAGAGAACACTATAAATAACGAAATTAAAACCAAACTAAACTAACAAAGTCCCACGCCGTGTCTGTCTGTCTGTCTGTCTGTTCGCGATAAACTGAAAAAAGACTGAACGGATTTTCTTGCGGTTTTCATTAATAAACAGAGTGATTCATGAGGAAGGTTTAAGTGTATAATTTGTCAAGCTTTTGTGTAAATTGATTAAAATATATTGATGATTGTTGAAGATGTCTCTGCTACCCGTGCAAAATCGGGGCGGGTTGCTAGTATTATCATAGAATAATAAAAATCTACCATCACGCGAGCGAAGCCGCTAGCAAAAGCTAGCTGACTATAATGAACTAAATGAATTTTGGTTTCACGGTTGTAATAAGGAAAACATATAACATCAGCTGCCTCAGATAGTAGAACTGCAAAATGGAAGTTTCAATTATGAAACATTAATAATATTATTTTAGTTAATAATTAAATAACTTATGTATGAACAATGCAATGATCATGGCAGTCAACTAATGCGGTTAACAGGAAGAATGTTATTGAATCCCGAAATCGAAAGACAGTGTCTACCTTTTGTGCGATTGAACACTGCCAAGATACAGGCTTTTGGCCTAGTTCGGGAATCAGTATCAGTACATACTATAATAAATATCCAAAGACTGTGCCTAATTTTAAATACCAATGTAAGTAACTTATATGTCAACAAACAATTTTTTTTTTATTCTTTAATCTTCTATGAGGAGCATGTTTTGCGGTCTCCACAAAAATGTCCAATTTTTGGATCAGAAACTAAGTGTGATTTTTTTCTGTAACACGACAGTCCCGGGCGCGTGGACACTTATCTTTTTCCGTTACGTTCCATTACTTACAACTATTTGTGAAACAACCCAGCTTCTGTCTTTTTTTCTTATGCTCAAGTGTAATATTACTTTCCAATTAAATTTAAACTTTTATCTATAACAAAACAAATCAAATAACAACAGACGTTAAAATGGCTCCTAATTCCTGAGGCGTTTAAGTGTCAAAGAGCAACGCAACATTCGCCGATTCGCTCCTACGTTTTCACTAAACTCGAATGTCACTTATTTTTCTTTTTCAACATCATTGATTTTATATCTCAAAACCTCTCGTGTGGGGTAGTTCTCATTTAACATTTCTTAATTATGTATACATATACGGGACTTAATGCGATCACGAAATAGGTATTATATATCTCTGAATTGCCCGACGTTTCGACCAGGTTGCACTGGCCGTGGTCACAGACTGACTGGATCAGTGTGCCCGCCCTCCGTCATCAAATTCGTCAGGTAGAAGATTCTTCATCCATTCAATTTGATTAAATTTAAAATATATAAATATATATTCAAGTCTCATATTTCCTTATACTTTACGTGTACGTATATAAGTAACTCATGTATTGCATCATGTTGTCCGAACATGGACATGCCTGCGTCTCGGAATATCGGGATATTCCGAATTATCAATTATTAAAATTTTTAGTAATTTCTAGATGAAGTAATGCCATGGAATCATTTACCTGTTTAATAGTAAATTAATGTTAGATCCAACCAGAATTTGACGTCTCAAGAAGGTTCTAGAACTCGGTATACTAGTAAGGGTCATGTCACGGTTTCAACATCACATCAAAGATATACACCCTATGAGCCATTCACTCTTATCGCAGGGAGAACACCTCCTTAATTTGATCAGTAAGTGTGCTCCCTGTGCCACCTAAAGAGAACGCCAGATCGCGGCTAAAGCCTACCGCGGGCTCAGGATGATTCCGTGTAAGACCATACCTCGACCCCGGCCGCAGATCTCCGTGATATAACACCTTTTGGTTGTGGGGGTACCGAAGGAGGTATCACTCTTTTAAATTTTTATTTTTAAAGCATTACATATAACTGTTGATTTTTTGCAAAGAACTACTGTAATAACTGCTTACTGCTAGTGTTTGTTATTATAGATCGTATAACAAACTAGATATTTACTAGTGAATAACGTTTTTAATGTTTTATTGAATTGTTACTAATTTTAGTTCGATTTTATGTCGTCACGATTAGCATGTTCACAATTATCATGTATGATAGCAAATATCTTTACATAATTAAGCAAAGACAAAACAGTGCAGTAACTATTTCTAATTTGTTTGTTAAATATTTTTCTTGTTTTTTGTTTTAGTGGCTATTTATGCAATTTAGCTTAGCTTTGTTTTAAATTACTGTAGAATTTCCCTTAAATTATTTTGTTGTTATCAATTCTTAATAAATTACTGTAGAATTTAAACCTCTGGGTAAATAAATAAATAAAATAAAATACAGTCGAAACACACTGAAATAATTTCCTGGAATCTACTCAAATCAGCCTAGTTCACTAGGCGCGCGACTTGAATGCAAAGCTCAGGAGTGTTTGGGGTAGCGGGCAGCGGAGAGATGCTACCGCCCCCACCTCTAGCAGCGACAACATTATGCGCGTGAGTTGATCACGCGCGTAATGTATATAGGTACAATAATTCATATGTTTTTCCAAGTCAGGATCAATTAACTTACTGTTCCAGGATTAGTTCATCCAGTGGCCTGCTGACGCTACACATAGGAGACAAGATCTTGGAGATAAATGGAACACCCGTGAGGAATCAACCGCTGGATGAGATCGAGAGAGCTTTGGCCAGGCGGGATGCTGTTATACAGGTTGATGTCTATCTGTTTTGTTATTTTTTACTTCTGAACAACTGGCTCCTACAAGCCTCGAAAGGAATTACGTCTTGTCAACATAAGTGAAAAACAAAGAAAACTATTTGTATTAAGATTACCTACTACTTAAATCTCAATCAGTTTTGTTTATAATGGTACACGGATCGGAAATCGACAAGAATGTGAGCTTTGCTGTTGACCGTTAACCGATTTTAATTAAATTTTGCACAATGTGTGCAGTTTGGTTCAAATTGAGAGATAGGACACTTTATTTATTGTAAATTCTCTAGCCACAGCAACGTGGCCGGGTAGGCGAGTATTATATACATATAGTGTTCGACTGACCTATTAAATTACCTTAATTTGAATTTCAAGTATTCTCTGAGATTCAGTCAGTAAATGAAATATTAAATTTCCTATTTCCTAATAGAGTTGGTATCGGAGTCGCGACTTATACAATACTTATACCCAGTGACGGTTTATAAAATTTGTCGTACTATTAAATAGCATGGCTTCCATTTTGTTAATCTATAGTATACTAACATAATAAAGCTGAAGAGTTTTTAGTTTAGTTTGAAGTGAAACTTCTTTAGAATCGTTGTGACTTGAAATTCGATGATACGAAAAACTCACACACTACAAAGAAACAACATATTCATAAATAGGATTTAGCCTGCGAGAGAATGAGATAGAATACAAGTAGACAGTATTTTCCATAATCTTTTTCTTTGCGCCTGCGTACTTCGAAGCCTTCAGAAAATGCGTCAATGTCAACTTGGTATCACTTTTGTGCATTTGCGTATTAAAATTCGTTGGTTCATTAATTTTTGTTAAGTATTTCACACATCTGTGTAAATTTGACAAATAACTTTTATATAAATTATCTAAAATTAAATTTATAAATATTAGTAAATTATTTATGTTAATTTTACTTTTTATTTCTCATTCTCTCGTAGGCTACTTTTCTGAAGTTTCACTTCTGCCGTGTGTGAATTGCACACACACACACACACTTTTTTGGTTACCCGACGTTTCGATCAAATTACCAGTCCACCCGTGACCACGATCGGTGCTATTAAATCCCATTATACACATCTAATACTAAAATATTATTTTTTTTCTTCTAATTTATAGTCTAAAATAGACTAGGCCTGCGGGTTCTAGTCCCAATTATATGCCTATGCCATAGTCCACTCAGTAGGAAACACGCACGCGTCCGATGTGCCGTTGCTAGAAACACCAATCAATGGTTATTATTGTACAAAGCGCTCTCAGGCGTAGTTATTAGGTGTAGCTTGCGCGTGCGATTTCTCAGTAAATAATAAAAAAATTGTAATAGCAGCGTATTGGCGCGCGATAAATTAATGTTATTCAAACAAACAGTTTTGCAGATTAATCAGTGTCTGTAACTATGATTTTGTCTCTAAAATCTTCTAACTCGACGTTTTCACATAAACGTCTATTTTTCATACGAAATAGTTTTTCTGATAGTAATTTTTCATTTTTTATTTCAGCTAACAATAGAGCATAGCCCTGATACAAATCCAAAGCGACCACAATCTCACAACACAACACACACACATTCGAACACTCACGCGCACACGTACACAGAGGACGACAAGCCCAAACATGAACTATCACCTGTCGAAAGAAAAATATTCAGCAAAGATGATGTTAAGAAACATTCCGAGATAGAGTTAAAGGGAAGAGAAATTGAGGGCAGAAAGGAAAGACTGTTCAAGAGGAAAGGGGAGGATGGGGGGAAGTGGGTCAATAAGAGACGGCAAACCCCGTCTTCTCCGTTACTAGGAGATAAGGAGAAAAGTAGCAGTATGTCTAAACTGCTAGATGCGTGAGTATTTTATTCTGAATGTAAACGTTTCATGAAATTCATGTATTTTAAGAGATAGTGTTCGGCTATCAGTTTACAGTGCTAGTGTGTGTGTGTGTGTGTGTGTGTGTGTGTGTGTGTGTGTGTGTGTGTGTGTGTGTGTGTGTGTGTGTGTGTGTGTGTGTGTGTGTGTGTGTGTGTGTGTGTGTGTGTGTGTGTGTGTGTGTGTGTGTGTGTGTGTGTGTGTGTGTGTGTGTGTGTGTGTGTGTGTGTGTGTGTGTGTGTGTGTGTGTGTGTGTGTGTGTGTGTGTGTGTGTGTGTGTGTGTGTGTGTGTGTGTGCGTGCGTGCGTGCGTGCGTGTGCGTGTGGGTGTGCGCGTGCGCGTGTGTGCGCGTATGCGTGTGCGTGTGTGCGCGTATGCGTGTGTGTGTGGATGAATTTGCTTGTATAAATGAGTGCTAGCAAATGCGGTATTGTGTGGAGTGCCTGAGGCAAGGTTTGTTCGCTTTGTAGGGTCTGCAGGGGGCAGTCTCGAATGTGTCCTAAGGATACATTTGAGCACACAGAGCTGACGCAATGTTAGTACTCTACATTCTGAATAAGATATTTAATGTGAGAACGAATGTCTGTCCAAGTAGTGTGGACGGTGACGAGGAGCCGAGCGGCGTGCTGCGGGACCTCAGCCGCGCGCGCTCCTTCCGCGCCGAGCCGGCGCCCGGGCAGACCGTGTTCAGAGCCTGCGACTTGCTGCAGGTACGTTATATCACTTGTAGGATGCTGTCTGTCAGTGGACTTATTACAAGTAGTGTGGACGGTGACGAGGAGCCGAGCGGCGTGCTCTGTCAGTGGACTTATTACAACAATAAAAAAAAATCAGTCGTAGGACTGCACGTCAGAAGTGAAAACATAACTTCACAATGTATTTGCATATACACGCACATCTGTATATGGGTGGTTACCCATATATATAATTAGGTTAAAAATAAAAAGCAGATAATAACATATCTATCTAGGGTACACTGGAAGTTCTGCGCTCCTGGCCGCTCATAAATGTTTGAATTTCGAATGTTATATTTTTTCAAATATAAGAAGCTCGGCACCGTCTCACGAATTTTCGAGCAGGTCACGTGTTTAACATTTTTTACCCATCCCAAAAAGTGCACAACGCCACTAAAGAAGTTTTCACTTCAAAAAAAACAAAGACAGCTATGGGAGCTGCCGACATAAGTGAAAACACACAGTAACAGTTTTTTAACACGCGGATGCTAATCACTATGTCACAATGACACATCAGCATGTCGGTGACGCTAAACATAAGTTTTGCCGCTGCTAAAAATCGCTTAACGCGGCTAAAGAAGTTTTCTCTTCAATAATAACAAATTTGAAAAAAAAAAAGAATTCAAAGTTTGCGTTTACACTTATTTTCAATAAATTTTGAAATAATTTATTTTAACCATTGGCAACTACCCTGTTACATGAACATTCATATTTAGAATAATAAAAGTAAATGAAGTTCTTCAAAAAAAGTAAAAGCGACTTCAGTTGTTAATAGCTCAAACTACTGTACATTTTTTGAAAGATACTTCATTGAAAAAACTTGTACTTCTTTGTAAAGATGCTTTCTTTATATTGCCATATTCCCAATTATTGTTATTACGTATTGTCATACTTGTCAGGGTGAACTCCTGGGGTCTGGTTTTTTCGGCGAGGTGTACAAGGTGACCCACCGGGACACCAACGAGGTGATGGTGCTCAAGCAACTGTACAGGGTAGACGAAGATGCGCAGAGGAACTTCCTTAAAGAGGTGAGCTTTGTACATTTATTGGTTTTTCTACGAGCTTACGTGTATAAAAATCCTTTTTTTTTTCTTATTAAAAGAAGACAACTCCCGCACCAGAAATAATTCCTTTATCGTGGAGAACTTTACAAACACTCAAACAAAGGAGTTGTAACGTGGAGGGTGGCCTCGTGGTCTGCACGTGGTCCCCCGTAGGTTAATTTAAGTAAGGAGAGGAATTATACACGGAAAATGCTTGTACAGTTTACAATGATACTTGCGGTACAAATATTTAAAGTAATTTAAACAGCAAATATACTAGGCTCAGGGTGAAAGGTCTTCAGAGGCTTTGGAGTCTTTGGACGTAGTTATGGCGTTCTGGTAGATGCAGAATACTTAACTTCGTAGCCGTGATGAAGTAGGTAAAAGGACGAGTACTTGCGCGCCGCGGCGTATATAGGCCCCGGGGGGGTGCTGCGGCGCGGGGGAGCGTTTTAGGGCTTAGAGAGGAGTTCGGTAGGAGGGAGTTCGCAGAATGACGCGTGACAGAGTACTTTGTAGATCACACAAATTTTTGTCCCGTGTGGGATTTGAACTCCCTATACTCAGCGCGCCTTATTGGCGAGACGACCACTTTAACCATTGCACCATTTCTGCAGTTAAAATAATATATGAATCGAGTCATTTTCGAATAGTTTGTCCTTAAAGTTAGACACTAAACTATACGCCCTTGAATGTGTTAATGATGGAGAAGGTTTTCACGTTTCTCTTTTTTAGGCAGGGGCTTTTTTTTTTCGCCAATTCGGGCAATAAAATATCTTTAAATACTGTCCAGTTATTCACCGTTCTTAATCTATTTTATAATTGCCCAACTAATATTCAAAGTAAATGATTTAACAACAGTAAAGACGACAGAAAGGTTGTATTTCATACGAAAATGTACCGAACTTACCACTACTACTAACACGAGTGAATCTGTGAGGAATGCTAGTATGTTATATGTCTGAATCCCCAGGTGGCCGTGCTCCGGTCCCTGAAGCACCCCAACGTGTTGAGGTTCGTGGGGGTGCTGTACAAGGACAAGCGGCTGCACCTCGTCACCGAGTACGTCGCCGGAGGGACTCTACATCAATTAATTCAGGTATTATTATTTGCAAATACGTTAAATGAATGAACGAAGGAACGAATGAATGATAACTTCATTCAATTTATGTAACCGACCTTATTAGAATTTGTGTCATACTAGATCTGGTGACACTCTTACGTAAATACTGCTGGGACAAATTTTATCCATTATAATTGAGTTAATGTGTGGTTACATCCACATACAGCAAATATACCTGGATGTCATTTAACACAGGTAAAATCCTACTAATATTATAAACGTGAAAGTTTGTAAGAATGTATGGATGTATGGATGTTTGTTACTCTTTCACGCCAAAACTACTGAACAGATTGAGATGAAACAATGTATGTATGTAGACAGCTGGAGATCTGGGTTAACATATAGGCTACTTTTTATCCCGACATTCCCACGGGATCGGGACTTACGCGGGTAAAACCGCGGGGCGCTGCTAATTCGAAATAAGTACATAGTAACTATTGATCCTGCATCGCGCTATGAAAGTTTTCGTACTGATATGTACAACTTCCCGACATTAACCGTTGGGCAATCCACCAGTCATGGTCACCAATCCCGGCCTCCATTCGATTCGGAGTGACGTCGCACCACGTCTCCACCATGAGCACACCTATATATGTATATAATTATATAAAAATTCAATCGATGTGTGTATGTATGTTCCTATAGACTCCAAAACGGCCGGACAGATTTTGTTTAAATCTTCAGGAAATTTTCAGATTAGCCCAGCAGGTGATCCTGTGTAGTTTGGTAGCATTCGGATCAACAGATTTTTTCTTTTTGTTTTTTTTGTCAATTTTTGCTACCCGTACGAAGCCGGAGCAGGTCGCTAGTCCTTTATAAAGTAGATCAGTAGCATCATCAATCCCACCATTGTAAGCAATGAGCGGTTCCTCCTTCAGATTGCCGGGTTGTATAAGATATGTTATTTTCGTCATTCATTCGTCGTCATGTGTTATTCCAGGACACGTCCATGTCCCTGAGCTGGCGGGACCGAGCGCGGCTGGCCCGTGACGTGTCTGCGGGCGTGGGCTACCTGCACCGCATGAACGTCATACACAGGGACCTCAACTCGCACAACTGCCTCGTTAGAGAGGTAAGCACAATCATTAAAACCAAGCAGGACACTAGATTTCCTGAACTGACGTACCTTTTCCTGACCAAAAACGTAAACGCAAATCACGACATCACATCAGTCATACAACTTCAAACTCTTACAACTTATCCCCTCCAGCTAACCAAAGCTTTTATGTTAGGAGTGAGTGCCCGTCGGTAGTGTAAGTGGTGGGATTCGAACCCGCAACCACTTGATCGCAATTCCGACGCCTTAGCCTTTACACTACCGCTGATATTTACTCTGCATTTGTCAATATACCTACAGTTTCGTCGAATTAAAGACTTGATATTGGGTTACAGGACAAAACTGTGATAGTAGCTGACTTTGGACTGGCTCGCATCGTACAGCGAACAGCGAGCAGCTCTCTAGACAGAAGACATGCTCACAACACGCTGCGAAGGAAACGGTATACGGTATGTACACACGCAAACGCACACGCACGCACGCACAGGCATTATACATGCATGCATGACAATCACTGCATGCCCGCATGACAGACACTGTGCATGCCCGCATGACAGACCCTGTGCATGCCCATGACAGACACTGTGCATGCCCGCATGACAGACCCTGTGCATGCCCATGACAGACACTGTGCATGCCCGCATGACAGACACTGTGCATGCCCGCATGACAGACACTGCATGCCCGCATGACAGACACTGTGCATGCCCGCATGACAGACACTGTGCATGCCCGCATGACAGACACTGTGCATGCCCGCATGACAGACACTGTACATGCCCGCATGACAGACACTGTGCATGCCCGCATGACAGACACTGCATGCCCGCATGACAGACACTGTGCATGCCCGCATGACAGACACTGTGCATGCCCGCATGACAGACACTGTACATGCCCGCATGACAGACACTGTGCATGCCCGCATGACAGACACTGCATGCCCGCATGACAGACACTGTGCATGCCCGCATTGTGTTTTTGGAGTTTCCTCTCTATTCTTCTTTATAGGATCTACGCATTGAAACAGGCAACTACGTTCAACTGACTGACTTCTACGCCTGACAATTAAAAAATATCATAAATAAATAAATAAAATATGTAATGGGTTTAAAGGAAATAAATGGTTTTGATTTTGAAATGTGGTCTGCTACATACAGAAGTTTGTAGCAAAACTAACGTAAAATTAACTAGTCATTTCTGAAGATATAGTAATGCTATCTTTAACTTGCGTTATATTTTAATTTTATAATTAATTGTTTGCAGGTTGTTGGCAACCCTTACTGGATGGCTCCGGAGATGATGAACGGCAACGTGTACGACGAGAAAGTCGACGTGTTCTCGTTTGGCATTATTCTATGCGAGGTAAGAAATGGGCAATATGTGCGATTGTGAGTTTGTTTGTTACGCTTTCGCGCCTAAACTACTCAACCGATCAACAAGGCCCTTTTGTCAGGGATACAGGAAAGAACAAAGGGTACCTTTCATTCGTCTAAAGTAATGTTCGTGAGGGATATATTGATTGACAAAATCTACGTTACCGTGAGCGAAGCCGCCGGCAAAGCCTGTGTTCCATAAATGTATAAATGTTTTTTTTTTTTCAGATAATAGGTCGTGTGTCCGCGGACCCGGACTTCCTGCCGCGGCGGTCAGACTTCGGTCTGAACGAGGCGCTGTTCGTGGATAAGTTCTGTCGCACGTACAAGTGTCCCGAGCCCTTCTACAGGATCGCTTTCCTCGCGTGTCATCTGGAACCTGACACTAGGTAAGCGTTTTTCATTTTTCTTATTGGGTAAATTATTGTGACCTGGGATTCGTGATTAGACGAATATACCAATTTGTTTCGAAATAGACACAATTTACTGGGATTCAAAATTCGAATCGACGTAAGGTTTCATGGACCAGCTTATCAGCCACCGTGGACGCCTCTTGATTCAAACTTGCAAATACTTCCAGCCACTTATTGAAATAACACATGATACCCATTAAACAGTTGTTGCCATCCTCACTCTCTGGAAACAACCCCGCTATATCCACGGCAATGCGTTCCCACGAAGCTCCTATTATAATATAGGATCTCCGTGGGAACCTAGCTGCCATGCACTCCTGCTGCGTGAGATCCCTTCACTGCTACACAACTGCATACCAGTCCTACACATCGTTACGACAGTGGATCCAATAAAACTGCTCTCGAATCTACAATAGAGTTCTTTTCACCCCCATATGAACATCCGTTGTGATAAAGCTGTATAATCTCCGGCATTCCGTTTCCCCTGTTGCGCGGCGGTAGCATGAGCCCCCCTTCCCTCTTATGGGCAGTCGCTTCATCTCTGGTCCATTTCCTGCTGCCGTTGTTCCCTAGTCCGAATCCTTTCTTTGTCCTCCTTCGGTAAAACCGGCATTGTCTAATCCCACTTCTGACACCAATTTGTTGCGAGCCGGATTTCGTGATTAAATGAATACACCAATTAATTTTAAACTTTAGAGACGCTAAATATTATATGTGCAAATCGGGACTTAATGGCGACGATGAGGCGAACACATCAACCGCCCAACGGCTGATGTGTTGTATTTCAGCGTAAAAACTTTCATTTCGCGATATAGGATCGTGTGTCGCTAGATGGCGCTGAATTTTTTTACTTTAATATGTGGATGTCATTACTCTAGTAATGAGGTTTGAATTTTCTCCGTGTTAATATTATAAAACTGCAGGATGAAATTAGCTAAATGCGTTGCACCTACGTAGAGTACAAGTAACGTATTGTTCACAAGACGCGTCGTCCACAGGCCACCGTTCGAAGTAATAGAGATCTGGCTGGAGAGCATAGTCATGCACCTGTCGGGAGGGGGAGCGTTACCGCCCACGCTGCTGGCCGACATCGAGCAGTACGGGCGCCTGGGCTCGCCCGAGCGCGAGTGCGCCTGCCACCGCCTCAGCAAGGCCGACAGCAGCGAGCTGTGCGTGCCCGACGCGCCCGTCGCCAAGGTGAGTGCCAGGCCAGGTCCACTCCACATTGTAGGTATAAAGCTACGAGTACACGGCGGGGTCGACTAATCTGACATCAGACCCTGCGCGTCATCCGTTCGTATCTAGACTATCGAGTTATTAGCACCTAGCCTAGCGTTATTTGTGCACAAAAATAGAGTAATAGGCACATAACTTATTGGTAATTAAATAATCAGATTAATTCATTCTTTAAAAAAGACAACCCTGACGGCGCCGTCGCGGCGTCAGATAAGAGTTACACGATAGAGAGAGAGGAACTTCTAGGTGAATACAATTAGCGCTGTGTGACCTAAATTCCGACTTTATTGTGTCGGAACAAGAGTCGCTATTTATTTAAATAATTTGGTGGAGTGGGACTTCTGTACCTGTACAATTATACATTCTGTTAGTGTGCACACATAGCTGCAAAACTATTTTTCGCTAAACTAGAATATCTCCTTTAAAGCTATTCAACTTCTGCACAAAATGCTCAGTTTGCCAGAAATCTGCTATAGATATATAAATAACCAAAGCTTAAAACACAGCTCCACATATATAAACTATAACTTTAAAGCAAAGATCCGAGTGGGATAGATCAAACTGACTTTCGATAGAATTAGGAAAAAAAGGCCAACAAGCAAAATCCATTGGTCCTAAACTTTATAACTCTTTAAACATGGTCTTCAAGTACGAATTGTATACAGCTTTCTCAAAAGCATTTGATGTCGATGACTATAATATTCTCATGTAGAAATTCATCACGGTAGGCAATCTGATTTCTACTGTTCTCAGAAAGAAAATTATATTTACTTAATCGTCCTCAGAATATCATGGTCAAGGATTTTGGTTTTAAATAAAAAGAGCTTCATCAGGGGTACCACAGGGCTCAATACTTGGTCCTTTACCTTTCCGTTTTCATCATAGACGAATTAAAATCTTACCTGTTTATATCCTTGAAAATAAAAGAAAAATACTTTAGTTATATGCTTGGAAATCAACACTTGAGAAGACATCAATAGTACAAATAAAAAAAATCCAGAATTTTCGCTAAAATAGAAGCATTTGATCTTAAAAATCCTCCTAGAATCACAATACATTATTGTAGCAGTTTCAGATATGTAATTGGACAAAATTTCGTAGTTGAAGGCTGAAGAATGTTACATGGAATGGTTGCAAAAAAGCATGCTGACAACTTAATCACACAGCATTATTAAAGACCAGATATTCAGTCAAATGCTGACGTCGCTGTTGCTCATATCGCAGTGCAGACAGAGCTTGTATACAATAAAGTGTCAGACTTGCAATCAAGTGGTTGCGGAGTCGAACACCACCACTGGGTGGTGTTTTATCGATCTACTCCTAACACAAGTATTTAGCTTAGTTACCGGGACCCATTTTACTAGTATTAAAAAAAAAGTGATATATTAATTCATATTTGTTACAGTCAAGCTCGAACGCGACCTTATCGGTCCCGGAGCGCGGCTGGCGGGCGTTGGGCAAGTGCATGTCGGCCAGTCACATCGGGGCCCGGCCCAGGGTCACCCTCACCAACCTCAGCAGGAGCCACCACGCCCTGCACACCGCTGGGTACATACTCAGGGCCGATGGAAACACCATCAATATTACCAAGGTAAATATATTAGTAATCTAATTAATTCTGTAATCTTTTCTGTAATGGTATTAAGGTTTCTATTAATAATTATGCCTTGTAAGTCCATAACATGCTGAGGGCCTATGTAGTGGAGTGCTAAATGGTTATAATAATAATAACTCCACACAACTCACAGACGACCGTCTGATCCCAAACTAGGCAGAGCCTGTACTACGGTAACCAGACTGCTTAGAAACATACTTATATATTTCTAAATACATACATATTATAGATAAATTACACCCAGACACAGAACAAATTATATTGCTCATCACACAATTATTTGTCCTGGGTGGGAATCGAACCCACGAGCTCTGGCTTGGCCGTCAGGGTCACTAACCACTAGACCAACAGGCTTGTTAGGCTTATTGGCCATGTGAGAATATGCTAACTTGCAGAGTAAGAAGCAAACAAATTCGAGAAACCATTTTGACGTCTTAAAATGCTATATCATGTGACCCTAATTAATAATATATTGTTTATACGATTATGGCTATTAACATGCATATGGCTGGTGATGATTAGTAGTGGGTCTTTCAACGATGACGCCATCAATGGTTAAGGCACGTAGCTGTACTAACAAAACTATTCTAGGGTCTAGAATAGAATAGATTTCTATATTATATCACACGAGTCTCTCAGCGACCGATCGATTCTCAACAAAATAAAGATACTAATTTTGTTTCAGGTGGACGATATATCCGAATGGTTGGACCCCCCTCCCCTCAAACGTACCAGCCCGGACTCACACCTCAACAAATTTGGAGAGCTTACCACCAAAACAAGAAAAGTAGAATCTCCAGACGAGACGGATAGCAATGTGCCCCCCTTTTGCAGGATCCAATCATTCGAAGAACTTGAGAGTGAGTATAAGCTCGAAGTAGATCCATCTCAACTATTGTGTAGACATTACAGCATCCCACGTAAGGATGAGGAAAATCAAGAGGAAAATGATGATTCCGACTCCTCAGATGATGACCTCACCAGAAGCACGTGGCACAATAACTTAAAAGTCTTCGACAAAATAGATTTAGATCCCAAAGCTCTCATAGCTACGATCGTCAAAAAAGGTGAAAATATCAATCTACTACCAAAGAAATCAAGTTACGATGTCACAGATGTCGTGTTAAGAAATGCTAATACGAATGAACGAAAAATAGCGGACGTTGACAGTCGCAGGTACAATATAGACCATTTGACCAAAAGTCCTATAATGGCGCAGGGTGTTAAAAATATAGCAAGGAACATAGAAAAGGAGCAAGCTCAAGAGAAGTCTGGCTTCTTTCCAAAGAAGTTGTTATCGCCGAAATTCAGCAGGTTATTCAAACCGAATACTGCAGAAGTTATACGAAACAAAGAAGTAGATGATAAAGAAAAGTCCAGAAGTAAGTTCTTCGTCCAAAGACCATCCTCTCCTAGCAATATACGGTCTTATAGGATACGCCCAGCGGACTCCAACAAACCAGTCTTAAATAATGATGTTCTAAAGTCGGATATAAAGCTGGCCAACATGGGCAAACCAATGACACCAATATTTCGGCGGCATATAGCCGAAAGACCCGACTTTGCTGATGGACGATTTAGCTACAGAGACCGTCGGACAAAACCGGAAGACTTGAAATTTATCGAACTAGGACGCAATAGAATTAAAACACCGGTTACAAGTATAGAAAAGTCAACAAAATTAGAAAGGGCCGTGCCTCTAATACGAAGTAATCAAATCAACAACATCCCCGCTTTGGCGACGGTGCCGGAGAAAAAAGTAGAAAAGGGTAAGGCAGAAGAAGCGGTGCCGAAGAGACGTGAGCCGGGCATTTCGCGCAGTAACTACGTGAGTCTGGCTAATCTCAAGATTAATGGGAAAGGTAAAGAAACGGTGAACGATCAATCACCTGCTGAAAGGGTTATTTAGATAACTTTACTTGCAATGACTGACTTGTATCTTCTACTTGATTTTTTATATACTGTGATTGAACATTGTACGGAGCAGTAGTAGGTATCGTGTAAGACACGTGCGGGCACATATAAGGCCTGTTAGTAGGTTTCTTGTTCGACATTTTCAATTCTAACCACTTGTATTCGACGGCGGTAGAGTAATCCACTGCCAAGACGTTGGTCGCAGTTTGGTTCCTCGCTTGGTGTAAATATTTAAATGAAAAAAGTATATTTGCATTGGTGTCCTGTTTTTTTTTTGTCCGTGTCCGTTTGTTGTAAGACCGTCCACGTTATTGTAATTTGGTGAGGTCGTTTGAGCAAGCCCTGTTCCAGAACGTGTTTTTAACAATCCAGTTGTCGCCGTAGCACATACAGTCAGTCATTGTGTCTCAAACTGTTAATCTTGCCATGTTATCCGTAGATTATTATACAATTGTTGACCGTTGTACTTTCCAGTGCCATTTTTATACGTCTTTGTAATAGCTTCGCAGAAACGGTGTGACGATCAAAAAATTTACCTTAACTCGTAAGAATAAGGTTTATTATATAATCGAATTTATTAAATTGTAATTATGTCATTTGTTACTTGTTATGTTAGAGACAATAATTTTGAAATGCTTGCGTTTGTATATGAATCTCTCTCGTTCAGTTGTACTGTAATAATATAATTAATCATTTAAAATATTTTGCTTTGTGGGTCACAATATTTGTTGGACCCTTTTCTATTGAATTTGAAGTTCTATACTGAACATGAGTTTCGTTAACATATATAATCTTTCCATATATTGTATATCCGTTGTATGTATGTATATGAACTGGGTGGCACAATATTGCTACAGATGAAATCCTATCAATTCCGTTTTTCACAAAGTTGACATTTAGATATATTGATAGATAGAGTAGGATAGTGCACTATCCTACTCAACTCGTACCAACGTGATAGTTCTGTGGTTCTAACAAAATCGACTTTTTATTATTTATTTCTTTAAGGTAGTGACTATGGCAACTCTTTAGGTCTTTGGTAAAAAGTAACAAAATGCAAAGTAAAAAAAGAAAGTATTTTTATATAGTAACCTACTATACTTAGATGAGAGTTCATTTAAAACAAAAAGTTTATTTAAATTAAACTGCCAGTGAAGGAATATAGAGTATCAAAATACACATATGTACCACCACGATGGTAAGATATTTAGATGAAAAATTGTACGTTAGATATTATCATTTTTTGTTGCCGGTTACGGCTTGACCGAGTGAG
Organism: Euplagia quadripunctaria; assembly: GCA_963859945.1. NCBI lineage: Eukaryota > Metazoa > Arthropoda > Insecta > Lepidoptera > Erebidae > Euplagia > Euplagia quadripunctaria. The sequence continues at coordinate 18,464,062 of OY982579.1, read as the reverse complement.
GTCTTTGCCGGATCGTGTCCAAAACAATCTTGAGGTCTCATTCCCGTTCCTCCTCAGTACCCTCTGCTTATCATAAGGACACGCGGAGAAACACAGCGGCCAAAATGATGTGCCCGCCTCAACGGAATATGACTCTTATACATTTATCGTTTTTTGACTACTATGTTAATTTTTTTTATACATCATTCATACGATGCTTAAGTGCCACCCGACTTCATTTAACTTTCGAATAGTGTCAATTAGTGAAAATATTTAAATATGTAAATGGCGCTATATTTGAAGTTTTATATTATGGATGAGAATTCTTGATACTTGATGGGCGTAACTCGTTCGTCTGCCGACACAGGCGCTAAAGTATTTCAAATATTTTGGTGCCACTAGTAATTAAATAATTCAAATATTATATTTGATATACCTTGAAATATTATTTGAATTTTTTGTAATTCTGAGTTCTTACCGATCATTAATTATAATATTATTTACATCCCTAATTATGCCTAAGCTGGCCTTTCTCTCTATATCTTAGAATTATAGTCAAAAAATTTAGTCAGGAGGTTCAAAAATTGACACTTCAGAATGTCATAAGTAGCATTAAAATTTTAATGCCTGGTTCACTAAGCAGTAAGTAGACTGAAGCAAGACTACACAAACATACACTTACTAAAATACAGCTAGAAAGGTGCATACCAATATATACCTACTTATTGAAACCCAACAATAGAGATGTTGACAAATTTTCCATTAAAAAATAATGTTCTATATAAAAACTTAATTGGAAATTTTTGTATAAGTAAAATTACTTTTAAAATTTCGCGCTAAAACTCTCGCACCTTCCACATGAGTTTGGTTACGTTACTAACCAATAACCTGACAGTATTCCACGTATAATATACATTCATGTATCATTCACGTATAATGTTCAGTGCTCGGTCGCTGGGGAGAAATTCGTTCCGTTATAGACTGACAGTATACTGGCGCAGTATCGTAGGGAAATATATGACGTCATAAACGTCGCAATTTTTTGTACTTTGAGCACTAGAGTTTTCAAGGTAAGGTGCTCTCAGTGCTGTCACATGGCTGTCACACTGTCACTTTTATGCGATTTGACAATTGACAACTGACAGTATACTGGACTGCGTTCCGTTATAAACAGTAACCAGTATAGCTAACTATAAAGGAACGGCTTCGCAGTATACTGAATTGACGTCATACCTTACAGTGCTCTCAGTGTATATCGGACACACATAATAATGTAGCTAATATTATGATACCGACTGACAGCTGTCAGCTTGTTTATCGGTTAATGACGTAATGGATCTGGTTGGTGTTGGCAGTCGCATGCTCATAGTTGCTACTTAAGACTTTTTTAAGCAATCTTATTAAATTTATTGTAGTTATTTATTATTATCATTTAGTTTATTTGTGATTAGTGTCAACATCCCTATTGTCAAGTATGAATGTCTAGAAATATTCAAAGTTACTTATATTTAGCTTTTGGCATTGGTATAGATACAGTTATAGTGTCTTAATTTTATATACTTATGGAAATATACAAACGTTGTTTTCTATGGTAGTTGTATTCATACATTTTTATATTGTATACACGATATATGTTTGTTAGTTAAAATATATTTGGTGAGCATTGAACGCGAACCATTTCACTGATATAGGATCCAAAAAAAAATTGCTCTCTGAAGTTATACGAATTGTTTTCTAGTGACAACTTGCCTTTTGCATGCTTTATAAAACAAATTATTACTGATTAAATGAAAACAAATTTTAAAAGTAATGATTCGCCAAATAAAGTTTAAATTTTCATCCAAAAGTCCATTCTCTTTCCAAATACATTCATAGGATGACCGCAGTGGTTCAACTGCAAACTGACTTTCAGAGGTCTCGAATATGTATTTACAACAAAAAAAATGTATAAATATGTTTATCTGTGTTCTAGAATCAGTAGCACAAGCTCTGCTTAGTTTTGGTCTAGAAAGGGTTGTGTATTTTGCCCTAGAATATTATTATTTTATAGCATCTATTAATTAGTAGGTATGTATAATAAACAGTCCGGATAAACTCTGTCCAGTGTTGTTGCAGAGAGCGCAACAACAAATATTTATTAGGAGATTATTTTTCTTTTTCACATAGTTATTCTGTATTATCTAATTAAATACTGTTTATTTATTATATATGTACCTTCGGCAATATTTAGTAGATTATCTCCAGATATATTAAAGTCTATGGATAGCTCGCTTGATTATTAAAAAGTCATAATTGATTTAATTGTGTCTGAAAAATATTGAAAACATAAGTCATCATCGTCTAGCGAAGACAAGCCGCACTACATACTAACTTAACTTTTAAATAATAGTAATGTGGTCCTCTCTTTGTCGGAACACCATAACACCCGTACCTCACCCATCCATATGGTGAACTAGGTTCTGTTGATCATACTTGTACTCATTGATCAATTTGTACTCTTAAAACATGTATATTCGCTCCCTCTGCATTAAGATACTGCGTTTTCTAGCTGAAAGCTTCAACCGACCTCAAATAATTCATTATACAGAGGTTAAAATAAATGATTATTATGCGACCCATCCGTCGACAAATCTTTACCTAAGAGTTTAGTCTAACAAATGTTAATTGCATTAATTTACTAACATTACTTTAGAGTTATTTAGACATAAGTTTATCTTTATATTTGTTTTTTGAAGTCTGATTTGTACTTTTGTGACACAGGGTGCCATTTTACATATGTTGTGTAAAAATCGTTGTATGATTGAAACTGAAGATTTTTTGTAAAAAAGGAAATGTATGAGACGTTTTGATTGGTTATTTTATGATGATATGATCTAGATGTCTCTCACAAGTCCCCGAGTCAAGACTACATGGTCTTGTACATGTAATGAAACATAAAAAGGACAATGCTGATTGGTGTAGATTTACCAGTGGTACTATTCGTTTTTTCATTGTCGCAAAACGTAATCTACACCTTTAATCTGTAATAAACGCAATTTTGTCAAGGGAATGTCTGCATAGGTTTCAATATGCTATAATGTCATTTGGCTTCAATCATAAAATGTTAAGATTAACTCAAATCAGGACGAAATCTCACAATTATTGCTTTTTTATGTTCGACACTAGGTCGTGCTAATTTTTATATTCTATCTGTGATACGTTTCGTTTAAAACGCTCCAATAACAAGTATTATAGGTGTCTTTTAGTTATTAAAACTTAAACCTTTTATAAAATTATTCAGTTTTAAGTTTTTGATTGAACGCCGACGTCGTTTACGACACTTTATGGTATTACAACACGTTTCATCGAACTGTCGTATTGGGTAGTTTGTCTAGCGGTCCTTTGGAACTGGATGTTATAACTTTAATCTTTTTTTTTATAAACTGATTGAAGGAAATAAAGAAGTCGTGAAATGCTTGGCGTTCATGAAGGTTTGCGATAAAAGATATATTAACACATTAACAATAGTAACATCGATTATTCCGTCTCCTGCATTCCAAGCGGTTTTGTATTTTTTATCTGTTTCTAAGTACAAATTAATAAAGGAATATATTCTCTATTTGTCTTTTTATTATTAGGTACCTATTCCTCACCAAAGCTTAAGACGACGGAAAAAAACTAGGCCGAAAACCGTAGTTCCGGCAAAAGTCAGAGAAGGTAGGTATTTAACTTAGCTGTGTCTCCCTGTACTGCCAATGGACTTGACAAATCTTCAGGAATAAAACATCATGCAAATAGAAGGTAATACCATACCTACCTATATTTACCTCGCTCAATTTTGGAGTTGTATGACAGAGTTATATGTTATATCGGCATGCAACCAGTGCAATGAGGTGATAAGCAAGGTTTCATAACGTTCTATACGGTAATATTGATCCATGCCGTTTTTATTATCCTACTTTTATTTATGAAAAATGATTGTAAAACTTGGTGCCTAGTTATATGACAACCGTATAACCTACAGTGTTACAGATTCTGTCCTGTATTGCGCAGTTCTTACGGCTTGACGTGTTACAGGAGTAGTTTCCTAAACAATGGAAGAACTTGTTAAGCGACTAAGGCCTATCATACCAGTAACTTAAACTTTTAAACGCCACAGACGGCGCAACAAAAACGTGCCTCCGACTATGGCTGCCATCCGTCCGGGTTTACCCGGATTTCTTCTAGTTTAGAGGGCGTCCGGTGAACGCCTGGACGGGGTTTCTTCCTGGGGGGGGGTCCTAACAGTGTCCGGGTTCCACCCGGACACTGTTAGGAGAAAATTATATTTGATTTAGATGAAACGTTAACAAGCTGTTTACATTAATAAATAAATGTAAATGAAACTGCGTTTTATATTTTTTTTTAGGGTGTCCGGGGAAATATCGCGATTTCACACATGTGTCCGCGGTTTTTGTCCTACGTCGGTAGGTGATGGCAGGCCCACTCCGACCGACAACAAGACATTTTTGCAGTATAAAATAAACATAAAAATAACCTTTGTTTTTTCGTTATTGTTTAAAGCTACAATAATCTACGTGTGTGTATATATAGTATTCAGAGGTAAAACAATGAATCTCATTTAATAGTAGAAAAACGGAACATGTTTCCTAACTCTTAAAATAAATGTAAATAAAACCAGGCCAGTCACCGTTGCCGATGTTGGCAACGGTGACTGCAGTAGTATAGGTACTTCCCTGTTGAAAATGTCCATTGAAAACTTATAGAACACTATAGGAATCTTATGGGTTTCCAATAGTTTCTATCTGGAACAAAAATTGTCCAGATACAACAGAGTTTGCAATCAATCGAAACGTAAAAGTAAATCAGAATCAGAAATTTATTTGTGATACATAGGTACAATTGATGGTCAAGTATTGTTACATTTTTATGTCCTCTATGACCTGCCAATTAGGCGTACAAATATTTAAAAATTATTATAGATTAAGATTAAACAAAAAGTAATACAAAAATAATTCAAGTCAAAATAAAAAACAAAGTAAGTAATAATTAACGTCAAACATGTCAATAGAATTGGTAAAATTAAAATTAAATATGCAATGTCCGAAAATGAGAATATTAAATGTCTAAAACTTATCTACTAAAAAATCTGTTATGCTATAGTAGCATTTCTCAGAGAGCATAGTACCTAATTTACGCTTAAAAATATTAATATCGTTTTTCTTTATTTCCTTTGGTAATTTGTTATAAATGACGCGAGCCATATGAAAGATGCTCTTAAGCATCATTGAGGTGTTCATTTTGCGCAAGTGGAGTCTAGTTGCATCTCTTTGGGGACGATTATAGACGTCAGCTGCCAATTCAAAACGTTGAGGATTCTGTTTCACGAATACAGCTACTTCAAAAATATAGAGCGAAGGTAGTGGCAAGATATTGTACTCTCTAAAGAAATTCACACAACTGTCAGTAGTTCTTTGCCAAACATAACCCTTATACACCGTTTTTGAGCTTTAAAAATTAGTTCTTTATCTGTGGAGTTTCCCCAGAAAATAATTCCGTATCTGAGGACAGAGGCTACAAGGCCATGATAAGCTGTTATGAGCGTCGTCTCATTTACTTTGCCTGCAAGGTTATGCAGAGCATATGCTGATTTATTTATACGCTTACACAAGTAATCAATATGTGCTTTCCATGTTAATTTATTGTCAATGTACAGTCCTAAAAATTTTGTAATGTCAGTTTCTGTGATCGTTTGATTATTATAGCCTACAGTGATGTTAGTTTGTGTTGGGTTCCGTTGACTAAAGTTCATAAGTTTTGTCTTACCTATATTAGCCCTCAAATTATTAGCATTTAACCAGCTCATAGCGTTTCATAAGTGTTTTTATCTTTACACTTGATCGTAATTGTACTGTCATCCGCAAAGAGAGTTATAGGGTTATTGGTCACGTTATGGAGATCATTTATGTACAAAATAAACAATAATGGCCCCAGGACGCTGCCTTGTGGTACACCGTAAAGGACTTTACGCTTACGAGATGTGAAGGACTCTTCTTTTCTTCTAGCAGGATAGACTCTAGTTAATTCTGTATATTGGGTTCGGCCACTAAGATATGATGCAATCAAATCTAGGACATTACCTCTAATGTCATATGCGTTGAGTTTATCAATTAGAATGGCATGGTCAACATAGTCGAAGGCTTGATAAATCCACATATAACTTATCTTTGAATGAGAATGAATGAAATTTGAATGCGTTTGGTAAACACATGAATTTAATATGGAATTGACTTATAAGATTGCAGTGTTCCTTATAAGTAGCCTCATCAAGCTGTTTCTTTTTTTTTTATGGCATAGGGGGCAAACGATCAGACGGGACTGATGGTAAATGACTACCGCCGCCCAGGGCACCTGCAACTCGAGAGTCACAAGTGCGTTGCCGCCCTTTAAGGTGGGAGTAGGAGAAGAGGGGGAGGGGAGGAAGAGGGGGGAGAGGGGAAGGACGGGAATAAGGGAGAGGGAAGGGTTAGGGCCTCCGGTAACAAGCATTGTTTCACGGCCGGTTTTCTGTGAGGCCTTGGTAACGAGCGGAGTCGAGCCGGCCCATACGTGCCGAAGCATGGCTCTCCCACAGCAGTTGCTTAAGAGCTTTTAGTTGCAGCTTAAGAGTTTATACGTCATTCCTGTTAAGGGAACAAATGGATTTCTATTTGGACATTCAAAATTAGTTAAATTGTCGTTCCTTATCCGTAATAACCATGAACAAGAATGTAGAAATCCATGAGTAATTCCTCATAAGCAATAACTCGGCAATGTATAAGGATTCACCGACAACAGATAATTTTGTTCATAGGATTCTAAAAGGATTACCGACTAGCACATGCTATGGGATTTGAGAAAATTAGTTAGGACTTCCTGCGACAAAAACACAATTCATTCTTTTAAAATCCAATCTCACTATGAGTTTTTATGACAATTCATCAGTCGATCCAGTTATAAATTTAATTATCATATTTATAAGAAAATATAGGTTGTTATGTGGAATGGCTATGTCATTTTGTAATAAGATATAACGGGAATTCCATTATTAAAAAATAGAATTTGTTTTCAATAATAATTGTTTAATTCAACTTTAACTATAGTTCAAATTGTTGTTGATAGACAGCGTTGTACTCAGAAATATTAAATCGCGCTATGGTTTCGTTACCCGGCCAACCATATAAGGTCTTAATTAATATTCTATGTCGGTAGCGATTTTCGACCACGGCAGAAGATTTAAGTTGTGTAGTATTTTATTGTAGCGCCCTCTGGTGTTGAAAAGTAGTATTTGTGATTATAAAATAGTCGATTTGCCTACAAATAATCTAAGTATTTTTGTGGAAAAATCGTTTTTTTTATCTATTATTTGAAATATCTGAATTTTGCAATACCTCTCTCAATAAGTATTAACGAATAGATACTAAACAGAGTGATTTCGAACTAATCTTGTAAATTCCAACAAGAATCAACAATTTTAATTCTGTATCCTAAAGGAAGTGCCTATTTTAAACCATTAAAAGTGATAGTAAGTAGGTAGGTTATGAAGTCCAATGTCAATCCAATTACTCATTTGTTAGAACTGGATATCCACTTAAGAAATGATTACACAAATACTGACCAATAAAATTTGATCCGTCCCAATTCAATTCTTCAACTTTGCTATCGGTATGGGTATCTATTACGATTTACTGCGACAAAAACAATAGATTCCGATAAGTTTTTTTTTAATGGAATCTATTGGACATTTTCAACAGGGTTGCCTACTTATTTTAATTTATGGGTGCCTGGGCCATCAAAGTTGCCCAGCGGAACTCCTTTTTAATTATATAAATGTAGTGTTTTTCTTGGGGAAAATAGTTCTCATGCTCGTTGGTTGGTTGTTAGAGCGTAACAGGAAGACACGGTGAACTAGAGCGCGACAGTGAGGATGATGTGATGACATAGTAGAGTGAGTGACATAGGGCTGTCTTATTTGCTACTCGTCTAATCTCTCCTCTTCTTTTCTTTTTCTTGTTTATAGATAACACTAAACCCTCTTCAGCGCTCCCACAAATGAGATTTTTAAAAAGAAACAAAATATAACTGTAAAATATTCTTTATTTGTAAACAAAGTCGAAATCGGGTATTCAAATACATCATAACTGTAAGTAAGAACGTACACTAAGGACATAGAAAATATCATACTTAAATATATTATATTGCGATCTCAAAGGATACCACTATCCTACAGAATGTAACAGAATATTTTATCGATATTACCATATAACGTATTAGTCTATAAGTAGTTAGAAATTACCAAGACCTGGAAACACTCTTTTAATCAATTTGTTTTTTATAACCTATATTACGTTCTAATCTGTTAATGACGAGAATGGAATATCGTCAACATGGTTCCAGTGAAAAAAAAAATAGTGACGAGCGGATTTGTACGTGTTTATCGATATCATTTATATCGATAGTTGCTCAGTCAATATTTCGTTTTATACTAACAACAATAACGATTAGATTATCGATACGTTATCTTTAGGTGGTCTGCAGGTCTTAGTGATTTTAAGCAACTCTTCGCGTAGTTTAATGTAAAAAGTAACTAGGTACATAGTGTATAGGAATAGTGTGCAATAATATTGTCATACATTGGACATCGATAAGTACTCCGTTGTTACAGTAAATTTCAAGAGGCCGTAATATTATCAATTACGAGTTCACTTCCTTGTGTATAAAAATGGGTATTAAAATATCAACGATTGTTATCAGTAGTCGGCACAAAAGTAAGAATGCGACAGATATTGTTTTAATAAAAATCGTTACTTTACACGAAGACAAGAGATTACTTATTGGTGGTCCTAAACTCCCTTCTATAAAAAAAGGCATAAGATAAATATACTTTAGCTAAAACTGCTATTAACTGGTTTTTAGAAAATAATAATATTATTTTTATTCCTTGCATTTATCAATACCAAATGAAACAAACATTTTAGTGATATTTTTGATATACATACGTAATTATCCACTTTTTATACAGAAGGAAATAAAATGACTATTTACAATCAACGTCAACAATCTCGCATTAACAGTATCGATTGCAGACTTTGTTTGTAAACGATTTAAATTAAACAGCTACAAGTAGGCATGTATGTTATATCATGAACTTATTTTAATCAGAAAGAAACTTACAAACAACGATCACAACGCGACATCAGTAGGTAGGTATTCATTTGTGCTAAAACATGGACGTGCTCAATACCTTTTATTTTGTGTACGAGTTATCGAAAAATAATCAAAATTACTTTCTATTAGAAAAAATGCTTTCCATAGTCTTAACATGTACGTGCATTTAATTATTAAGTAACGAATATCATAAGTTGTTCTTTACGAAATAGGGTAGTTGACACTGATCAAAGTAGTGGTTTTTAAGTATATTTTATTACGCAGTACGCGTGCGCATGACGACTAGATACTGATATCATGATAAAAATGTTTAGCTAGTGATGGAAAAAGATGTCGACATTTGACACGATGATATTTTAAATATTAATCTTAAATTAAAGTATATACTCGTTACATAGGTCCCATATTTCTAGAATTATCACAAACCCCACTTAGCTACGAGTATGGGTCATTCGATTTAACTGCACGCTACCTGCTAAATTGCAGTTCTGCTCTAGTGTTGGACTGCATATTCTGATGTGCTGAACGACATCACGTCAGCCCATCGTACAGTTCTATAGAACCGATATATTATAGTGAGTGGTATTTGGAAATTGAAACGTCTAAATGATCCCTTTTATTCGCCTTTGAGTGGTGAGAGCGGGTGTAAAATGCCTTAGTGGCGACGGAGGTTCCTAAAGTCGGCGTCGTTCTGTCTAGACTTGGAAATTATGATACGTTACTTCTTAGCTATATATAGCATAGGCAGCGTAGACTCGAACCTTTCTTTTGTAAGCCGAAAAATTACATCGTATCTTAAGACAATATATTCTGAATTAGTCAAAAATCGCAAATAAACTAAAAAACACATTATTTGGTATATTCTGCCCGGCTAACTATGACCTTAGATAGCGTCAACCACCCTAAAATAAACCAGAAACATGCAAAACAAAATATACTAGAAGTCACAATTCTAGTTGTTCACAACATCAAGACTAAACAAATTAGTAACTAAAGTTACTATTTCTAATCAACAACTAACTAAACACTAACAATTATGAAGTCGCACTAACCTCTCTCTTTATATCTTTCTAATTTAACGCATTGACTCTGAGAGTATGTCGATAAACAAATTCATTTGAATGGGGTAATTGAATAAAAGATAATTTTAAAGGTGCTAACTTTCCACCACCCTCTTTGTAAGCTGGCCAGTAGTCGGCAAGCTGGGCAATAGGCCGTGGCTGCATGTCCTTCTCAAACAGTTTTCGCGTTTAGTCTAATTCACATGACTCACGGTTAGTCCAATTCGTAGTTAGTCCGAAAACAAAAAATATGTACGATTTAAAATCTTTAACTTTACACATTCCGTCTGCTTTTATGAAAAACGTTATTTTTTTTTCAAAAATTATTTTTGTAACTGTATGTTAGTCATGCCCTTTCAGTGATTTAAGTGTTCCATTATCTCATACACCCCGTATATTACACCCAGACACAGAACAAATGATCGTGCTCATCACACAATTATTTATCCTGGGTGGGAATCGAACCCACGACCTCCGGCTCAGCAGTCAAGATCACTAACCACTACACCCACTGACCAGTCACGTGCACGCATTTCTGTATACAAATCACTGCTAAAATAATGCTCGCCCGTCTTTATGTAATTGAATAAGTAACCTTAAATGACACACGTCCATCGACAACCATGAGTTAGATATGTAAATATAACATCATTATTTAGAAATGTTATCGAAAATAAATTCATTTATCGACATCGATAATCGTAAACTCTTTTTAACGCCACTCCCTTTAGTGTAAAAACTATATCAAAAACCATATTGAGTCTATGACTAACTAGTCTAGATAAATCAGGTATACGCGGTAATTTAGACATTACGACTTAGACATAGTTTCAGACATGTATTTTCCTTACACTACAGCTAGTATTTTGACTAAGTAATTATGTGAGCTATATGCCGAAACAAACATGAGAGCTTTATTAGTTCCAAAGTACTGCAGTACTTGAATCAATCCAAAAATTAATTGAACGAATATTTTTACTTCATGTTTTCAAATTTTCAAATATAATAATAATATCTTGGGACGATACACAGCTCTTTCTAGATTTAAACTAAACAGGTTGTACTGTGGATCCTAGTACACGGACAGACACATAGAAAGGTACTTTTTTTTTGTAAATGAATGCATAATGAACAGCAACACCCAGACCAAACAATAGAATGGTGCGTCATGGTTATTTACAATTATATAGAACTTCCTTATCGCACGTTACACTTCATACGGCTATGGGGGCTAGGTAGAAGAGAGTGTTAACACAACGAAAAATGCAGACCGCGAAATGGTTTTTTTATTTACGCCATCTGTGTATTCTGTGAGATACTAACGTGATTTAATGTTGGTTGTATACTAATTATCCATACTAGAGATCGCGTGGTGGTCGAATTTCGACCATGGTTTATTTCATTGGCCAATATTACTTGACCTGTCATTGTATAGACTTTTGTACCATGACAGGTCAAAATATATACTGGACACTCATAGCTGTATGTACATGTTTCTGCATTTTTTTTAACTTTGTAGCAAATATTGTTCAAAAATTTTAGCATTCGTCACTTCTTCTCTGTATAAACTATAAGTGTGCGAAATTTGATACTCCTGCGTCCGCCCAATTTTCGTAATAAAGGGATCCAAAGTTTTCGCTTCACGTATTAATATATACATAAATTAGTTCGGCTAACTTTCACAAAAGAAGCAATTTTAATTTTGAGTTTTTACAATATTTACTGTATTTTTATGAAATTTATTCAATCCATTAAATATATTTATATGAATATAGCTAAAGGAACTTCGTTCTAACCGTGTCCCAAAGACACCTCACGCGTCTTTTCACTCGAGTTGTCATTTAACTTGAAACATCGAAGTACTGGCTGACAAATAAAGCTCTCATATTTAAATAAGCTTCAATATATAAAACTTTAATAAAGAATTTTAAAAATGCTTTTAAAATTCTTTGAACGTGTTATTTGTAACTACCCTCCTAATTAATAATAAACGTGTTACGATTAAACATGCAAGTGCGTGATATGTGCGTTAAATTGTCTAAACTGTGAAATATATTGCCGATCATAGCCTATTATATTTTATATTATAGTAGAAAAAAGGAAAAGACGAACAGTCTTATTTGGGCACAGAAAAAGTATTTTGATCGTTAGAAAAATAAATACACTACAAATGTACAAAGCTTAAAAGTAAATAATCTTAAGGTATCCAAAAACGTAGGTATAATTTATATAAATATTTGGAGTGAGATAATAGGCTCTATCATTAGCAAACACGCACAAACTGACAGAAAATTTGGAAAATAAAATATATTTTTCAGACAATAATAATTATTTTTGCATTATGTGATAAAGGGTTGTTAAATACCAGCCCTTTTAATATAAACTGAGCAGTTTATGGGCACAACAGTGTAGGTACATTTTCTGTTCCAATTCCGTGGGCAGAATATATGAAAATGTTTCGTTGATTTTGGAAAAAACGAAACGGTAGCCCGTCGGCAAAGGAAAGCGATTATTGTTTTCGTATCGACCTGACCTTTTTAAGGACGAACCGACAAAATTTGCTGATTTAACTAGAAAAAAATTGTACCTATATATTATTTTATATGTTAAAAAGTATTACCTATTTAATAATCAGCTGCATTTGAAGAAAATGAAAAGATCTATTTGTAGGTAAAATGTTCTACAAAATTAACAGTTACCGATATTGGTAACGAACGTTGCAGAGATTAGATACTCGGCGGTGTTGCCACACAAAAAAAAACCGTTAAACAAGTCAGTGTGATTTACTATTCAAATCAAAGCCATTTATTTCCATTAAACTAATAATAGGTATTTTTGAATTGTCAGGAGGAGTCAGTCAGTCGTGAAGCTAGTTGCTAGTGAACTAGTATTGCATTTCAATTCAGTTAGTATATTATTTAACATAATATATAAATAAAAACTTAATTTTTAATTTATCAAATCATCAACTTAATGTGTATGCACTAATAATTTAAAACTGGAAACAGATAATTTATTATATTTATAATCCTGCCCACAAACTGACCTTTTTCATTATTACAGAAATATCTTCTGCATAACAAACGAATGTATAATGAAGCCTACTTGTTACTGCCAACAATAATATCAAGACGCCTGTCTAGCTACTTGACATTCACAATGCAGACAAGCTTCCTTTATTCAGAATAGAGCGTTCATCATGTGCTATTGATGGAGCCTCTCCAAGTTCTAATGAAACTTCATAGATACAATATTGAATGTAAAACAGGATAACGATATTACGTACCTTATTTAAAGTATTAAAAATACCACAGAAAGTTTCCGTTGAATTTATATCGAATTGCAAATTTATTTATCTCGAATTAAAAATTTATATACTAGATACAAACATTCGAGAGAGTAATAGACAATTTAAAAATTCGAATCAATTGAATTTAATTTTATGAACTAATATAGTATACTTATTAGCATTCGAGTATTTGAAATTATCAATTTTATATTCGATATTATGAAATTCGAGATTATTAATTTAAATATCTTGTAACAGAAACACATCCAACCTATGTGTAAGTACAAATACTGAAATAAAAATTGAAATACGTATAAATAATTTAAAGCGACATACCGACAGACTAGAGTATCGATGCAAAGCAAAACAAAAGAACTGCAAAAACTAACATTGCACTACGTTTTATTATCATTACTCATTTTAGCACACGTGGTTAAATTCGTTCCGGCTTTCCTATGAATTGACCTTATAATTTGATTGCAAGGTCATATTTGCCATTATGATACTGCTTGGACCGACTAATACATTTTATACTCTTCTGCAATACTTTTCAATATAAATGTGTTCTGTATTGCACGTTTCGTTAAATTTATGACTAAGCCGTTGTTTCGAGAATTCAAAGTTTTGAAACTTGTCTCGAATCTAACGTTTGCATGAATCTAATCTGAGACCTATAAGTTTACTGCTCATCACGTGCTATTAATATCTTACCATCTATTCCCATAGACAACGAACACTTTTAAAACATAAAAAAAACCAATTTAAACTGGGTTTCATTGCAGAACTAAACATTGTAAACCTGTTGGCTGAATTACTTCTGCAATCAAACCCGGTTTGTATGGTTTTTTTGTTTTTTTATTCGTGTTTGTTGCCTGACCCTTATTTAAAGCTTTGAAACAACGACTAGTCAAACTAATTGTCTGGATGATTCCCTCTCGGGCACTCATTTCCCAACACACACAATCCATTAGCACCGACTTACTATATAACGAAACATCTACGTTGGGTTCTAAAACGCTTTTCACATTAAACAAGCCACTGGAACATTAAGCTGTGAGCCCACTGAGGCTTACGCTGAACATATAAATTTGATATTTAAAGTCGTCAAATTGTTACAGAGTCAGAATAGCTGTATTTATTTTATATAAGACATAATTATGTTTGTACTCAAGTGTGTATTTCGTGGATGCCCTTCCAATTCATGGCTCTTTAGTTTCAGTAGCTTTTTTTAATGTTGCGTAAATGATTATGCAAAATTAAATGAACGGTTAGTATGGACTAGTAAGACGAAGTGTGGCGACGAATCATTTAACTTTATGAAGTTTCCTATCCGCTAGAAACGCATGTTCAGAACTTTGCGCAAGTACCTGGCAAAGGTATGTATAAAGTCGTTACACTTTGAAAGCGGCAAAATTGTAAATATATATATGTATATTAGATATTGTAGTCAAAAAAGTAATCAGAAATACGATGAAAATGTTTCTAATCATTGATTGTTTAGTGAGATTTTGATCAAATAAATTATAGTTATTATTTAATTTGACAAAGCAAGTTTTTATCCACGAAGGGGTACTCAGACGTGTAACGAATAACGCACAACAAGTATTACAAATATTTCGTTGTTACCTTTATCACTATGTATGTACCTAACTAAGTTTACATAAATAAATGTTAGGTTCATATTTTTTCAACCTGTACACGGCTTTACACTTGCGTTCTAGTGGATACGAAGCTTAAAAACTAGAGCTTCATTTTATGCGTTGTTTTTTTAGAAAGTGTGTTTATGTGTAAACTATGAAAAACTTAGGTTTGTAAAATATTCATAGACTTGAGAGCACGAGATACGGTTTAAGAAATAACGGTGTAATAAATAACAACAAAACAGATGAGGATATATTTTTCTTGTACCGTATCTGACCATGAATAAATTTTCTTTAAGAAGTTCTAGAACAGCTAGTTGTTACATCGTCGCCACAGCCTCCATGAGATCAAGATCATGTTAATATAGTGTTTGTCGTGCTTACTTTACATATCACTACACCATTGGCACACTTGTTTTATTTCAACTACAGTTTAACACTCGTTTACGTAAGAGCACTACTACAGTTTAAACTCTCTCGTGTCTCTGAAAATTAAACTTTTAAATTTTAGAATATATTTCTTAATTTTTAAGTTTTCTATCTAAGATTTATATTTTTCATTTAAAGAATATTATGTATGTTATGTTAAAATTCATAGTCACACGATATAAAGTATTGCACATAGGAATTTTATACACTATTAGGCCCAACACACATAACTTTAAAATTATTGAGCATTTTGAAAAATACACTTTAACATAACCGTCTAAATGTCTATGTATTTTCAATTCTGAACAACAAATTATGAAAAGTGCTACTTGTAATGGTCTCGTTGAAGTTCACAACTGGAAGAACGAAGGATTCATTTTCATACTGAGTTGAATTAAATTTGCATAACATTTTCATCCACTATTTTCTGTTTAGTGACGACCCCACAGCTAAAATATGGGGTGTGTAAGTTCCCACAAGAATTTATAAGTCTAACAAAAGACACTATGTCTAATAATATAGTGAAGAGGCTCAGCGAGGGGGCGAAGCCGCAGCGAGGCGCTGACGGAGCCTCGCGAACTTGCCGTGGACTAGTCTTAGCTGCGACCTGAGCCTGGAAGAGAGCTCCCTCTGCAAGGCTTGCACCTCCACCAGCTCACGGCGAAGTTGTTGGTAGTCGGACCGAACCTGTGGATACTGGATTAGTGAGTAGGTACATGGAAAGAGTGGAAGTCAACTCCGGCTAACGCTAACTCAATTTTAATTTGGTAAAAGATTACGACACTCGGTAGTAAAAACTTATTTTTTTTAATTGATTTATTTTAAGATTAAATTTTATTTCCAAGGACGCAACCAACACACGCGTACTTGTAGTATTACAAATATTTCGTTGTTATTACTAACGCTGTGTATCCAATAAAATTTAAGAAAATTTGATTTTTTTTTTAACTTAATGTTAAAAAAAATTAAATTTATTTTTTTGAAATGGGAAGATTTTATTGGAATGGGAATGTCTAATTGGTTAAACATTTTATTAGTCGGAGTAGACTTAAACTTTTCTGTCGTCAAGCTAAATAAATGACACAGTCAAAAAATTAAAAAGCTTTTAGTGCTGTCATTAGCGTAGATAGGAAAGTTCCATGACGAGTTGCATAAAACATATTTTTTTGACTATGTCAGTTATTGTAAATAGTAAAAAATTAAAACAATCTAATGGAATGAATATGGTCGCCCATATCTGAAGTATCCACTGATGGTGTCGTGAAGAACAGAGTACATATATAACATAAAATAATATAGATAAGCTAGACAATCGAGACATACATGTTATTACTGTACTATACCGACATTAAGAAAACTTCGTTACTGCAAACTTATATATATATATATAGATGTTATACATAAATAGGTAAAGACAAAAAAAAATTGTTACTTGCACCTTTTTCTTAGCTGTTGGTGAACTGATTTAACGTTTTTTTTTGCTTATTAACTATTGACGAGTTCAAGTGAAAAAAAATATGAAACAGTTTTGTGTGTACCTTCGACGGATAATATAATAAAATACGGTCGACTTCCGACCTCTGAGTGACCACTATCATAAATTAAATGAAAAACTCATTTCAAAATCGTAAGACAAGAGAAAATGGCTACCGAAAATGCAAATCATTAAATTTATGGTTCTCGTTATTGTCGCGATTATAACATTCCAATGTTAGTCTTCAAAACAAAATCTAAATTAAGCCATAAAAATGTTAAACGATGTATAAGTTAAAATTTCTCTCCTTCACCCTCAAAAAATTTTATAGTCTCCGTACTTGTTGGTAGTCTAGAAAAGTAGACAGATACTGTACTATTGTCGCCACATCAAAAACTCTTATTTATTTTATTAAAAATAGGGACAAACTATAATAGATGTTAACACAGTTCACTATTTAATAAAAATAAGTTAATAGACATTATTTTGACTAGTTATACCGGTAACGCAATGCTATTGGCCCATTGTAAATATTAATGAATAGTGGAGTTATAAAAGGGTAGAAATAAGTTCAGAACTATCACTCGAGGGCGGATAGAAGTACGAACAACTTCGCAGTTACTGTTAGTGATTTTCATAGTTTATATGAGTGGTTGTGAGACTGTTTCTTACACTGCACACCAAATATCACAAAAGCTGTCAGTGGGATACAATAGTCTGTAACAGTGTAACAATGGGCGATCTTATCGCAGGCTGCGATCTCTTACAGACAACCTTCAATGGATTATACTATAAAGGTGTAACAGAAATCAAATAAGTGTTTGTAATTCAAAAAAAAAAATAGTATTGCAGTAACGAAGTTTCATCTTAACTAATCAGACGTATATGGAGAATCGCTGACACGGTAGTTCCCTGAGGGCGCAATGCATATGTTTAAGCGACTGCTCATTGAACGATTGAAGCGGCCCCGACTCCTGAGGCTTTGCAGGCTTGGACCCAGTACTAGGGCCGAGCCTTTGCCAGCTATATATCGAAAAGCATGAGGTTCTGGCTTGTTGTTTCTCATTTAAATGTTTAAATTTAAGATTTATTTGATGTTACATTGAGACCCAACTCACGTTACAACCCAATATTTTTTCTAATTCTAATTTAGCGTGAGCCGTTGTAAAACCACTGTTAGCCTGTCTGGAATCAAAGTAAGTCTGTCTGGAATAATTGTAAGGTAGTTTGTTTTCACTAAGTGACAGTCTGATTTCTCTGTGAGCCAGTCTGGATTCCCTATGAGTCAAACTAGCATCTCTAGGAGCCAGTCTGGTTTCTCTGAGACAATCTGGTTTCATTGAAAGCCGGGCTGCACAGTCAGACTCATCGTCTACTCTTCTTTCACTGAGAGCAAGCCAGTCTGTTCAATGACATCCATTGATTCACTCATATCTTGTTAACCAGACAATGCACTACGTATGAGCATTAATCAACAATAATATAGGATTCACGAATACGCAAGATAGCCTTAGGAAAAGTTACATTGTTCAGTTTTCTGATTAAGTTAACATTGTAAAAGGTCAAGCAGAAAAAAACTTTTGTTAAGCACATGTGTAAGTAATAATTCTTTAAAAAAAACCGATTTTAACAAAAAAACTATTCCATAAAAGACTTATATATGGTTTTCTCATGGATGCCATTGTCAGAACTGGACCAAATTGAAATCGGACCACACGGGAAGCACCAGCTTTCAATTTTAATTTAGAGTTTTTTACGATATTTACTATATTTTTATACAATTTATTCGATCCATCAAATATTATATATTTATCAAAAGGAACTTCCGGTTGGTGTCCCAAAAACAGCTCACGCATATTTTTTTTTGTGTACATACATTTTATACATGGAAACACCCAGACCAATGCAAATGGATATAGTCATAAATACAAATATTTACACTGAGCTGGTATCGAACCCGCTACCCCTGACATTGTAGTCGTTGCGCCACATATACACATAGCTCTCGCGACCCCCTTGATACGACGTTAAAACAATGTTACATTACTCACAAGAAATGTAATCAGATAGAAACGAATTCTAATTGTAGTAGCGCAAACAAAAATCCATTTTCCTTTATCAAAATGAGTAAATAGATGAAACGAAAACCCAAGTTTTTCATTCACTTTGTTACGTTTCTCATTACTGTTGAACACAGACCGGGATTTAGATACCGCTGTTGCTTTCATTTCTGAGCTGAAACCGGGGAACGTAATAAAGGTATGATAAAATAAGTTACTCTCGGAGTTGTACTAAATCTAGGTCAACGAGACTGCGAGGCAGCTCGGTATAATTTCGCCTGATTCTTTCCTGAACAAAAATAATAAAGAATTTCTTGGTAAATTTGTACACCCGTGTACCTACTGATCGTTTTGATAAACAACCACATCTAAATTTGTGGACAGGATATTTTATATTTTTCATTTCTCCCACGCTTGTATGTATTATCATGAACTAGCAACCCGCCCCGGCTTCGCACGGGTAACAGAACATATATTCTTTTTTTTCGTCATCGACAATCATCGTCATATTTCAGGTATTTTACACAAAACCTTATAAAAATTTTACACCTAAACCTTTCTCCTGAATCACTTCGTCTATTGGTGAAAACCGCATTAAAAATCGTTGCGTAGTTTAAAAGATCTAAGCGTACAGAGGGACAGACGGCGGAAAGCGACTTTGTTTTACACTATACAGAGAAGAGGTAGGCAGAACACCATAACACACCCACATTTTATTAAATATTTTCTGGTCCTTGAAGATAAAAGGACTACCGGCACAGTTCTAGACTCCATGCAATTAATAAATTTCGAAGAAGGAAACCCAATAGCCATTTGAGTGAGTCAGAAATCGAACATAGGAAATCACCATGATACGTCGCCCCATAAGCAGAAAACTATGCGCGGGACAAAGGCAATTTTCTTGCCAGAGCTTCGTAGGGGGGACAAGAAAACCCAATAATAAGTTGGGAATCGACCCTGGGAAATCACCATCACACGTCGCCGCATAAGCGGAAAGCTATGCTGCGGGACCAAAGGTAATCTTCTTGCCAGAGCTTCATAGGGGGAACAAGAAAACCCAATAATGAGTTGGGAATCGACTCTAGGAAATCTACACCACACGTCGCCGCATAAACGGCAAGTTATGCAGCGATATCAAAGGCAGCCTTCTTGCCAGAGCTTCATAGGAGGGACAAGAAAACCTAATAATGAGTTGGGAATCGAACCTAAGAAATCACTATTACACGTCGCCGCATAAGCGGAAAGCTATGCAGCGGGACCAACAGATGTCTTTTTACCAGAGTTTCTCACTCACATCTAATATTAAAGCACTTTTTACGTCAAATTGAAAAGTAGGATAATTACCGGGTTAAAGGTCAAAATACTGAAAATAAGTCGTACAAAAACGGCAACGCGTGTTCTAACGCGTTCTTTCGTGTCGGTAAAAGTGTTTTAATACTAGATGTGAGTTTTATACGGTATATTTAAGATTAAAAGGTACTGATTTTAGTTCCTTAAAACTACATAATATATGTCACACAAGGTTAAGGTCAAAATCGTTTTCTCTGTAGATGATAAACCTTAGTATAAGGAGTTTATTTGTACCAGAAAGAGGTTCTACTTATAGCTAAAAAAATAATACTGGTTTCAGTAAAACATTTTTTGTGCGATCTCTTATCATTTTTGAGTAATGGCGCGTTCCAATAAACAAGAAACGATTCGTCTTGCTTACGGACGGTAAATTTTTTGTTGAAAATTCAACGAAATTTTACCGTCCGTAAGCAAAACGAATCGTTTCATGTTTATTGGAACGCGGCATTTATAAAAATGGGATAATATGAGCCTCGAATCGCTTTATAAACCTGCAAAACTCAATTCTTTCCAGGTTTTTTAAACGAATTATTTTCTGTTCACCAAAAAGTCTTAATAAACCATTAAGGTCACGAAAACTAAAAAAAAAAGTTGGTATCCAAAATGAGAGACCTGGGAGTTCTACTCGTGCATTGCAATATAATTAATTAATAAAATTCTCTACTAATATTTACAATAAAGCAGATTTTTATTGTTTGTTTGTTTAAATCTCTGAAACTATCAGTCCAAATTTTATAGTTATTTTTGAATTGGATAGAGTATTCATTGAGGAAGGTGATAGGCTATGTAACATCACGCCGCGATCCTTAGAAACGGTGCAGTGACCATAAAAGCAGTTGAAACTGTGGGAACGGCCAGTATTTAAAAAAATGCGGATGTCACTATTTTGGGGTATAAATGACCCTGCGCGGAAGACTCCAAGTGGGGACTCTTAAGCACCGGTAATCGCTTAAAATCAGACTAGAAGTGTGCTCAGACGTATAAATAAAACAGTTTCAGACTTAGAAGAAGGTACGGACGTGAATTCGATGTGATAAGCCCTTATATTGTCGACACACCAAAAAGTATAACTAAACGTTTGGACAGTTCCATTTCGGTTCGAGTCCGGGTTTCCCCGGATTTGTCCTAGTTTAGAGAGCGTCCGGGGAGCGTCCGGGCGGGGTTTTCAAAAAGTGTCCAGGTAAAACCCGGACACTCTTGTGCCAAGGGGCAATCATAATCGTTAGATGAATCGTTAACAAGCTAAAAATATAAAAGAAATCGGCTTTCTTTTTTATGGTGTCCGGGAGTCTTAAGTTTTTTTCCGGCGTCAGCAATTTAAGTGATGGCAGGCCTAGGTGAGTCGTAAACAAACGCCTATTATATTTATCAGTAAAAACAACCCTAAAAATGTTTTGCGACGTTCATATTAAGATATAAGTTTACGGGTCGCCTTTATTTTACGTACACTTACTTAATATGAAGTAGAAATGTCTGTGCATAAGCGCCGAATGACAACGAAGCCTGTTTTACGAGCGAGTGTCTCTGGCTTAATAAATAAGGATATAGAATATTGATACTTGAATATATTGGGATGAGACAATGTACGTTGTTTCTTGTTTTGGGCTTACTGAAATCAAATTAATGAAAGATAAAAGAAAGGTAGCTAACTTTTTCTTTTATCTTTCATTAATTTCGTTTGGTATTTTTATATTGCACTGATGCAGAATATATTTTATAATATGTATAAAATAAATTCTTGAATATAAATGACAATAATTTGAATAATAAAAATTGTAATTTGAATTTTTTTTTTGACACTGTGTATTTTTATATTATATTCTACAATTTATAATTACCTATAATTAATTTTTATATGTACTTTTGTCCTTTCTTTATCGTTTGGAAACCCCCATGGGTTATCACCTCACCGGAGCTAACGGTAAATGTCCTACAATTATTAGTTAATTTGTACCTAAGTATGCATGTAATATTATAAATTACAAGAATATTGTTGATACTGTCGATACTCAAACAAATAATATTATTATTGAATCACAGCTTTACCTATCCTACTACGACATGTAGAATAACCCAAATTCTGTGAGAGTATCTCAATGTAACATAGATGATAACATACAAGAAATGCTAAAAGTTTTATAATATAAAAACAACAAGCCATAAGCAACATGGCTATATAATCAGAGGTCTGACCTGCCGGCGACTTTATCGCTTCGCTGAAAAAGTAAATACATTTTTGTGTTTATACATAAAGGTTATATTTAAGGCCTGGCGGTTTAGTTACGCAATATTATTAAATAGACACAGTACAAGAACAATGCAGAAACATCATTCTATTTATACTAGGTGGAAAAAACCGAACATATTAAAAAAAATACCCATATATTTTTTTAAATCAAGATAACTAAGTAGCATGGGTGACTTGGTGAAACGGCTAGCCGCCCATAAAGTGAACGTGTTCTCAAACCCGGGGACTCTCTCTAATCTTCATTCTCCACCAAAAGAGGTTGAACTGTCAGTCTTTGTAGCAGTACAATAGTTGTTCTGCACAAGGAGATCGGAGAGGTCTGTGGCTTGGCCCTTTCGGCCATCGTGCTAGCAAAATGGTACCACTAGGCTTTGAATGACGTACATATTATTATGTGCCTACCACAACACCCTGTAAACACGACAGTAGTTTGACTTCGACCCATGTGCTATAGGGAAAGCATATTATTTTATAAGTTCGCTCTTTGTCTCATACTTGCCTTTAAATGATGAGAGTTTCAGAATCATGATTCCGGGGACTTAGACAATACATTATCCGTAAGCTTTCGACTTTTTAGAAAACTCTTTTCTTACACAGATAACTCAATATTATTACTATATAACTATATATTCTAAAACTTACAAATAATATTTTAAAGCTACTAGCAAAGCTGGATAAATGGGGCATTTGTGAATAAACACCACCTGGAGTGTGTGAATTGGTAATAACACGGAATAAATTTCTAGAGATCGAGAGTAAGAAATAAAAATAACTTTTAAACTTTCGCGTTCCATGATATATAAATATGTTAACGGGAATTACGGTCCTAACCGGTTGAAAAATGGGGTTAAATGTTTTAAAAGCGGATGACTTTGATACATAATATCATAGTTGGACCCTCTGAGAACATATATAAAAGACGTCATCCCATCCGTTTTTAACAATGTTAACAATTTTTTTACGATTTTTGAAAAAAAAGCGCGTGAAATATCGAAAATTTTCGCCACTTTAACCTTTAATTTTTCAAAAACCGCCCGGCAGAAAAGGATGACAATTTTTTAAAGCATCTCTACACAAAAACAAAAATTTTCCTCAAAGACGCAACCAGTTGCTACACGATTTTGTTTTTTCGATTTAAGAAAAAACCGTTCGCGCAAACCAGTCCATACGAGCAAGTCCATACGGATCGGATGACAATTTTTTTTAACAATATTGAGTATGTGGTTCCCGAATTCAATCGTAAACAGCCGATTCTGTTTAACGGACCTGGGAAATGCATAGCCCCGTATAGAGATGGGTAATCACCGGGGTTAAACCCCACGACTTTGTAATAACCACATTTCCATTGATTCTATTTTCAGGTGTAAACTTGTGCCTGATTATGTCCAACGCTTTCCGAAATAATCCAGGGTCGTCAAACCCGCCCACCCGATTGTCGCTTTTAATTACACGAACTCTGCACAGTTTGTATAAATATTTAAAATCTAGCTCGACGCCAATCAATATCCATGCTATTTCAAGAAAGAGTTTGCGTTCAGGTAACAACCCATGATTGGGTAAAAACCCATCTCTAGCCCCGTACTCCCATACCTCTCTATTGCCTCAATAAGAAGATTAAATAAGACAAAAAAGCAGAGATCACTTTTTTTCTAAAATATTTTACTAAAATTAAAATATTCAAAGTATTCAACACTCCTGAATAGACTATGACTACATGTATTCCTGTACTGTGTCCAATTATCAACTACAATATAATTAAGTGAAGCATCCTTAACCAGCATGCCTTAGTACGAATTGAATAATCAAGTAGAGTGAGTAATTTTCTAGTGTTATATTGTAAGTGACATCACCACAAAATCATCAACATATGAATCATATATGTATTAAGAATTGAATTTAGACTATTTGCTGAGATCTCCTTGAATTTCCTGAATACTATAGACAAAACTTCATGGTTTTATTTAAGTAATTCTAATAGATGGGATAAAAATATTTTCAATACATTATATCTCCAAATAAATAGGAATTTATAAGATAATTAATCAGTAAAGAATTATATTTCAATATTTTAAATTTTATTTTAAAATGTAATAAATAAAAGTAAAAATACACTTGCATTTTTTGTATGATATATTGTATTACTTGTTAGGTAGAAGGTTGAAAGAATTAACATCTTTATATTTGACTATAAATTTTAAAATTATTTTTACAGAGTCTCAAATACAACATAATATAAATCTTTGTTTAGCAAGTCTAGGAAAAAAAATTCTGAGACCTCTATTCAACAGTAGAAATATCAAGGAAACCTCAGCTTGACACCAGTTGAATATACAGCACTAAGCACACTGACCTCTGAGACTGACTTGAGTAGATTCATAATGCACATGTCTTGGCTGTTGATGGGCTCAACCAGCTTGTTGTCCACACCATCCATCTTCCATGCCATGAGATCCAGCTGCTCATCGGTTTGTCTTGCCTGACACATGGCAATTAATAAGTAAAAAGAGGTTTATGTTGATCTTTTGCTTCTTATTTGTTAAATAAAAAGTAAGAAAGTAAAAAAAAAATTGTGTTTGATTGTTTGTTTGTTGTGTTTTTGCATTGGATAAAGTATTCATTGAGGCATTCATGTTACATCAAGCGACGGCCCCTTAGGTGCAGAGCAGTAACAATAAATGTGGGTGAAAACGCTGGGCCTGGCTGGTATAGTACAATTATCTAGAAAAATACATTTTACTTGAATGAAGCTAAGGGTACAAACTAGTAATTTATAATAAAGGATTTTTAGCAGTTTTTAAAAAATCAAAAAATGTTCTGTTCTTTTGTCTAGTTTAGATTAAATGGGGTTATCTATATATCCTACGATACAATAAATATTTCAATATATATACAGTATGGCGTAATTGTGTAAAGAAGTGAAAAAATATAAAAAATTCTGAATGAGTACTATAACGCCGTATTTATTATTATTCTTTCAAACAAATGGTCTATTAAAAAAAGAGAAAACGTAGTTAGGTATATCTCGTTTATACAAAATTAATCAAATATTTAAGTTATAGAGCTTGTGTAAACAAAATGTTTGAGGTAAAAATGAAAGGCAATGCCGAAACGGTAAGTCATGAGGCTGTTTTAAAAGATATTTACGCAAAGGACACAGGTGCCAGCCAGCCCTAGAGCCTACAGATGTGTACTTCTGAAGTTTAATATTTTAAGGGACTATGCGGCTCTATGACCTATATTTTGATTCCGCTATATTTAACTGTACGTCAATTAAAAAAAATTTTGGCTATCAATTAGATTACTTACTGATTCTTCCAGCTCCTCCACCGAGATATCCTTATCAGTCATTTTTACGATACACTTGTGAAATTCTTATTTAAAGTCTAAACTAAAATAATAGTCTTGAGCAAACCAACCATTTTTATCTGTGTTCTGAAACTGACATCTGACATTTATGTAATGCATAAAGATGTAATGTCAGTTACTATAGAAACTAAACGCAAAGACTAAACGTTTAGAAAACGTTTCATTTTACTTATGAGCAATGAGCATATAGCTTGTGAAGCAGGTCCATTTATGACTACCGCCTCTTCTCTAGGCTGCCTGCCTAGGGAAGAGATGATCGGTCCAGAAAACGACTTTAAAAAAACTCTTGACAGAGGTCTGTAGGGCTTTTTAACTTTTAAGGTGTGTAGCTTTGAAGGTATGTTGGCCTCGATGCTCGATCGATATTTTAGTTTAGTGTCCAGAGTAACTGAGTAACTTAAGGATCATATTTGATCGAAGACCAAACTACTTTTTTCTATGTGTAATATTACCACGTGTTGATCGCACATTCGCACCTATAACAGTTACAGATCTACGATAACTGGAAAATTAATCAACTTTATTCACCATCGCAATCACTTCCGTTTGACTCTCCGTAACATTTAAAGGTACTAGAGCGGAGAGCTCAAAACCGGTAGGTATAATTGAAGTTTCTTAAATTGTCGGTATTATATATCTACTTACGAATATACTTTCGCTAGATATACAGAATAGCTATTCTAATTGGTAGTACTTAATACTAACTTTTATACTTCAGTACTTCATAGGTAACACTAAGTCTTTTGTAGCGTAGAGAAGGTAATTACTTTGACAACAGTACTGTATGTAACGTTTTAACTCTGGGTTCCAAGGTTATGTTCTTATGTATACCTAACAACTTCAAAACACGCACAAGCTCAAAAGGCTAAGTATCAAACAAGCCAAGTACAAATTTATAGGTACTTTAAGAGAATCTGGGATCATTATCGGTTGGTTAGAGGGCTCGGACTTCCTGACAACAGCCAGTTTGAGTTATAGGTATGCGAGCCTGACATGCTCGAGCTATTGCTTGCACTCGGTAATCCATGCGTATAAGCTGTTCTCATCTCTGGGCTCTCGACGAGACGGCTCTACACTGTACCTTCTTGAGGCTCTCGACAGTTTGCAGCGGCGTGCTATCCGCATCATTGGGAGTCCTGAGGCCACCAACACCCTTGCACCCTTGCAGTTGCGTAGAAACGTAGCCTCTTTAACTGTATTCTACCGCCTCTACCGTGGCGAGTGTTCCGAAGAGCTCTTCCAATTGATCCCACCCTCTCCTTTCCTATCCAGAACAGCACGTGGCGGGCTGAGGTGTCACTCCCTTACAGTGCAAACAATCCCAACTAGAACCAAACGGTTCAGCACCTTCTTTCTTTGCCGCACTATTAAAATGTGGAATGCATTACTAGCACACGTGTTCCTTTAAGCGGGGCGTGAAAAAGCATCTCTCGAGGCCGTCAAGCTGAGGGCGACCATTTTAGTATCATCCGTATCTATAATGGTGGTCCTCAGTCTGCACCTCACTCCAGCTTTCCATCAGGCGGTTTGAGGTCATTTTGACGTGCAATAAAAAAAAAAAAAAATGCATTTCCTTTCATTGCATTCCTTCCCCTTCCAATATACTCCCAATTTTCCATCTTTAATTCCCACAGTGCCTCTGCATACCCCTTCGTTGATTTATTAAGGTCTAGAACCAGACAGTATGTTTAAACAAAAGTAGATCCTTTAGTTCTTTTTGGAACAGACAGACCATATTTTGCTCTTTATTTTGACTGGCTTTTGATGATTGTAGATTTAATTCAGGTATCTGTTTACTCTATCATTTGTCATTTTCCTGCTTACTCCCTTTCTAGCCATATCTTCTTTCAATATAATATATTTTAGTTTATGATATCTTCTTTCACACAGTCCATCATTTCTTTAGTCATCCTCTTCTCTTGTACCGGTAAACTTACATAAAACTCTTTTCACCACATTTTGCTCATTGCTCTGCATTACTTATCCATACCACAATTACCTATTGTTCTTCAGTTTTTCATTCACTGGCGCTACTTTCAGGCTCCCTCTAATATACACTAATATATTCATTTCTCATCTTGTCCATCCTAGTTACAGCACAAAACGATCTCAACATTCGGATTTCAGCTACGTGCAGGCGTCTCTCATTCGTTCTTTGTGGGTCAACTTTCACATTAAATATCATTCACCAATTTCATTCACTTCATCTTCAGGATGCAAGGAACATTTCACCAAACATGTTGAACGCCATATTGGAAGCTTTTGCACAAGGTATATAATATATATACATATATGTGAGGGATAAACCATTGAAACTAACGTTATATTATATACATTTATTTTTTGTCTTTAATTTTTTACACATTAAGAATTATGTAGACGAGATTGAATGACAATGATACCAATGGCCATCAACGTCCCGATATTACCCTTTATACAAACCTACGGTTGCAAACCAGCAACAATTAAATTCACGTGTCATTTCATTATATTAATATTCACTTAAATACACTTTACTACGAGAATACTTACTTATTAGTGTCACCTAATAGCGCTGTAATATGAGAACTATTGAAAAAAAATTGCATTCAGGATTCTCGCAGTAAAGGTGACGGTTCGCGTCACGTAGATGAGAAGCCGAGATGTAGCAAATGAGACCTATTTTAGAAATCTCATTAAGTTTTTAGCCGCTGAGTGGGTTTGGATGAATTTGTACAAGGCACCATAAAAAAGCTTTCGAAGTAAAAACTTGATTTGTAAAAATAAATGGCAACTAAATCGAGAAGCAATAAAATAATATTTATGAAAATGTAGAGAAATAACTCATTACTATTATTTAGACTAGATCCGCCATTATATAAGGCTTTTACTTCAGAAGCTAATTTATACATGGTTAAAGTAGGTATCAAGAAATGATATGGACCGTCTGATGTGAACCCTTGAACCACCAAGGGGTGATTTCTAACGGCACAGGCTCGTTACTGGTTATGCACAAGGATGTTAAGGTTGATTATTGTAAGTGAGAAATAGAAATACATTGCTGACTTATTAGGGGCCATTCATAAATTACGTCACACATTAAGGGGAGAGGGTTGATGAACTTTGGATGAAAAAGATGTTGATACAACGGATGCTCCTGACATCGACTACCAAAAGGAGAATTTTTGTTGTTTTAATTTCATCATTTCGAAATGTAAAATTGCATAACATCTAACGTCAAACTAGAGAGGGTTTCCATTACTATGGCTACCTATGTCAAGGAATGAAATTCGTGTTCGTGTGACATAATTTTGGGATGATCCCTTATATTAAAAAGACCTCAGACGGTATCCATATTCAAGGAATAGAAATTAATGTACTTTTAATTATCTCTAACACTTATTGTGTAATCCAGCCTTAGGTTCACAACACGAGAATAAATAGTGTCCCCAAAAAGCTGTATTAACTCAACCCAGAGTTAGCAATAAGAGAGATGATTTATATGTATGAAAGTCTAACCTATTAATCTAATGTCACAGTCTTCGTCTACATCTAGACTTCGCGTCTTCGTTGCGAAGCAATCCACCACAATAATACTAAGTTTTTTTTTTTAATAATTAAAACATTTTTCGACACCTCTAATTGAAACACTAATAATAAGCCGTAGAATTAATTGAGAGTAAAAGAACACCTAGGTACATACAGAATATCTTTGAGTAGATTGATTTTCAAACATCATATTATGGAATCTTGTACACAGATTGACACAATACAGAGGTTACGCGAGCATAACTCTATTAATATTTCTTTACAAGAAGTATTGTAAGTCAGTATTTTTTAAAGGTTTGGGAATGTAATATATATATCAGCAGCCTCTGAATTGCGTCCAATCGTGTCCGTTGTACAGACTAGTGACTTGAATATAATTTTATCAACATTAGAGTGTTTCAACGTCTATATTACCGTTCGATAACGGTGCTTAGTAATATTTTGAAGAATGGTGGGAACGTAGAATACAATATTGCACGTGCATTCGATACAAATAGTATGCTAACATCATACAAACATACCATAATTAGTATAATATTATAACTATGTTACATCATTGGATTGTCTGCTACAGTCGGCGGAAAAATAACAACAAAAAAAAATAATTATAACATTGAACAATTAAATAAAACATTAGGATATTTGTACAGAAAAGAATTGAAAATTCATTTAATTCGTATACAAGAATGTACCGTGATTATCTTGGTCATGTTTAATGAAAGATTAAAAAAAATAAAAAGCGCTCTATGGGCTTGTGACTTCATGTTCGTATTGTACATATGTGACAATACGTAAAGTACTTAATCTTACACGAGCGCATGTCGATCATTCTAGATCATTCTCACTCGACTCGAGCTAATGACGTCACGGTACACGTCACCACCCCTGCACTAAGTTTTGGCAAGATTAGCTAGAACAGCATAATATGTATTAAAGCTTTACTATAGTCAAAGCACTTTGGCAGAGTACTTAAAATTACTTATATACATATTATTATGTATAATACAAGTGAGTATTATCGCGGTATATGTAAGAATATTTGTCACTGTTTTGTGAATTAACTGAGGCGTGCAACATATCGAAAGCGTATGTTTAAAACTATATAGTATTTATAATTAAGACGTCTCGCTAAGGGTCCGTCAGTCGAAAGATCACGGCTCCACGTATAAAGTACCAGTTTTTAACAAAGTTAGTTTTTAACTTTTTTCCTGAATGAGGAACAAAGCGATTGTTTAATTATGCATGGATTGTACAAATCGTGCTTCAGCATATAGGTAAATGAAGCACCATAACAGTGATGCAATAATGATGACGTCAGTAGTGGCGAGTGACGTATACCGTGCACACTAGCGCCACCTAACCAATCTCGCGCCGGTCCCGAAACCGATGCGAACCCTTTGAGTGTTTCTTGACTCGTTTATGATATACCATTTTTTAGATCGTGTGTGACTCAAATATTACAATAATACTTGTATAAGATATCATATTGATAAACCCAACGTTTGGAATACATTTATATAAATGTATGTAATAGAAGCAACCGACCTACTTAATTAAAATACTATCGTGTACATTGCCATCGAGAATGGAATACATTAGGCCCTATTTAAAAAATCCAATCTAAGCCATATAACATGTCATATAATAAAATGAATTTTTGAATAATTAATGCATTTAAAAATTGACTTTCAAATAATCCACACATAGTCCAAAACGGTCGGTACAGTCGGCGAGACACTCAAGGGGGTGTCCTAATATATCAGTCGTGCTCCACACCTCGTCAGTAATTGACCATTGGGGAGCGTGCGAGCGAGACGGACGCTCGGCGGTCGGAGAGTAATAACATAAGAGAGAAAGAGAGGAACTGTCAGTGAGCTACTTCACTTGGCGTCGGGCTGGTCGAACTTCTGTTCGCTCACCGACACGGCGTCCGACGAGAGCGCCTCTTTCAGGGGCTCCACGCAGTTCTTTGGGATCAGCGTA
Source organism: Euplagia quadripunctaria (assembly GCA_963859945.1). Lineage (NCBI taxonomy): Eukaryota > Metazoa > Arthropoda > Insecta > Lepidoptera > Erebidae > Euplagia > Euplagia quadripunctaria. The sequence continues at coordinate 18,432,469 of OY982579.1, read as the reverse complement.
CCTGGAAAGAAATGCATACTTTTAGTATTCTACAATAGTACCTGGCCAGGTCCACTCCGCACTGTAGGTATGAAGCTACAAGTACGTGGCGGGATCGACTTGTCGGGCTAACTCAGTGGGTGAGCTCACGTCCGATAGATATTACAATTCAAAAGCTTATGGTATCGTATTCTGCTGATTAAATGATAAGAAGGATTCGAAACTCACGTTTTCACACTTTCAAAGGACATCGCAAGATAAAGAAATCTTAACGTCGTCAGAAGAAATAAGAGTTACGCAACAGAAAGAAAGATAATTTCTAGTTGAATATAATTGCACGTGATTAACGCTGTGCGATCTGAATTGCACTTTATTATGTTGGAGCAAGAGTCGCTATTTATTTAAATGATTTTGCAGAGTGGGATTTTTATACTGGTACTATCGTGTATTCTGTGATATTACTGATGTTTGGTGGGCTTCAAAGATATCTAAAGCAGTAAAGCAAATGGTAGTATGACGTGATTGTGATACTGCTGAACTGCATCTTTGCTCGATGAAAATTGTTTCCAATCGTGTCTAAGTCATCACTGTAGAGGAAAGGGTGTTATGTCCCTTCTAACACAAATGGGGGATCCTCTGACTAGATGAGGTAATAAGGTGGGACCCAACGATTGACGTTGGGAAGCTGTACACAATATAATAATTGGAGCTAAAACGATGTAAGATATGTCATTACCATGTATTTCAGTTTTTCTATGCTAGATAGCGGTGAATTGTTTAAGCTCAACATGTTGAGTTCAGTTCGTGTCGTGTTTAAGTAGAGAGTAGCCGCACTCACCCACAATCTTGAGCCCGTCGTCGGCCTTGATGCGCACGACCTGCATCTTGTTGAGGTGCGCGCGCGCCGCCAGCACCTGCTCCACGCGCGCCCACACGGCCAGCACCGAGCCCGCCAGCACGTGGTGCGTGCGCACGCGCAGACCCACCTGCACAATAATTCAACACGTGAGTTGGAGAGGGGTAAGCCCGGAAAAACGTATCACTGAGAAGGCCAAATTAAAAGCACCCGTAACTGACGAATGTGTATGATATATGTAAAGAAAGTAAGTCTGGATCGTGGTACGTAAAGTTCTATCGTCTCTGCTTACCTTGAACAAAAATGGGGCGCGAAGTTTATATTACTTTTATTTTTCGTAAGAATTATATTTATATAATATGAATGCCATAATTTTTGATGGATTTGTTAATTAATTAATTTTAAAAACTTGTGTTACATTAAGATCATGAATGTCCTAAATTATTATATAGGGTGTAAGTAACAGTGTGAATACTGCAATGATAGATTCAGATCGTCATTCTGAGTCGAAAATCATTGGAGTTTTCTGCCTATAATTCATTATTTTTTTATTATACATACAGTCTACCATAATTTAAATATTTTATGGATCAACTGTCTTAACGGCTCCGAACGTTTAAGATCATTCACCGTGCCAAATCAAACTAATGACAGTAAATCCTTAATTTCGCATTTTTATGATGAATTGATTCGCACGGCGATAAGTATCCACAGTTTTTCGCGACGCCGAAAGTTACACGGTGTATATGTATGTAATGTCTGTTGCGAAGTTAAAAGCTATCGAATATGGCGGCGCGTACCTCGCAGTCGGCGGCGTTCCTGCAGACGGCGCGCCAGTAGGCGTGGCTGCACACGCGCTGCGGACGCGCCGTACTGCGCGCGCCACCACGACTCGGCCTCCGCGCTCTCCACCTTGCGGTACTTCTTCTCCAGCTCCGCCAGCGACTCCAGGCGCAGCTGCAGCCCCGTGTTCGGCCTGTGTCGCAACGCACCGTGATCAATACGTTTTATAAATTATCACTCTCGGACATCAAAGTGCGATCCAAATTCAGATTTACAAATTAATTTATTGCAATCTAGACGTATGGTCTGCTACCGCACACCCTTTATTGATAAGTCGCCGGTTCAAATCCGGCTCGAAAGACCAAATGATGATTGACAGAAACGGAACATCAATGTCAATGCGAATATAAAGAGAAATCAAATAACAATTTATATTATCGTTAAATTACATCTCCTATTCACAAACAATATTGATAACGCAAATAGTTGTATAAAAATGTGAAAACGATTACTACAATAATTTGAGTTTCATGCGTAAGAACTATTGGTACCACTTTTGGTCATTGTTCTTTAAATATAAATAGGCAAACAACAAAAAATTAATACATTTTGTTACTCTCGATTAAAAACCGATTTTAATTGCGTTTAGCTGACGTGCTTGTGTTATCAATAAAAAAATTAGGCAAACATTATTTAAGTTTAAATTATTTAGCAATCATGTAAACGAAACACGAGCTAAAGATAAAAGAGTGTGCACAAACCTGTATATTTGGAACATGAGATCCTTTTTAGTGATTTTCTCCTTCTTAGTGTTGGAGACGACGGAGGCGCAGAGGACGGCGGTGTACTTGTTGTTGCGCGCCTGCTGCGAGATGTAGAACCCCTCCTTGGCGCCCGTCAGCTCCGACCACTTTTCCAGGGCTTCGGCCCAGTCCATGCCGCGCTGGAATTACAATATTATGTTGTCATTTAATCTTGCTCTTTATTGTAATTAACTAATATTCTTTCTATCGTGTGCAGCTCGACGGGCGCGCGGCCGGTGGCGTGGCGCCGCCCGCGCTGTGGAGAGTAGAGCGGGGAGGAGAGCGGGGAGGAGAGCGGGGACTCACCTCGGAGTGCACGGTGTGCAGCTCGACGGGCGCGCGGCCGGTGGCGTGGCGCCGCCCGCGCTGTGGAGAGTAGAGCGGGGAGGAGAGCGGGGACTCACCTCGGAGTGCACGGTGTGCAGCTCGACGGGCGCGCGGCCGGTGGCGTGGCGCCGCCCGCGCTGTGGAGAGTAGAGCGGGGAGGAGAGCGGGGAGGAGAGCGGGGACTCACCTCGGAGTGCACGGTGTGCAGCTCGACGGGCGCGCGGCCGGTGGCGTGGCGCCGCCCGCGCTGTGGAGAGTAGAGCGGGGAGGAGAGCGGGGAGGAGAGCGGGGACTCACCTCGGAGTGCACGGTGTGCAGCTCGACGGGCGCGCGGCCGGTGGCGTGGCGCCGCCCGCGCTGTGGAGAGTAGAGCGGGGAGGAGAGCGGGGAGGAGAGCGGGGACTCACCTCGGAGTGCACGGTGTGCAGCTCGACGGGCGCGCGGCCGGTGGCGTGGCGCCGCCCGCGCTGTGGAGAGTAGAGCGGGGAGGAGAGCGGGGAGGAGAGCGGGGACTCACCTCGGAGTGCACGGTGTGCAGCTCGACGGGCGCGCGGCCGGTGGCGTGGCGCCGCCCGCGCTGTGGAGAGTAGAGCGGGGAGGAGAGCGGGGAGGAGAGCGGGGACTCACCTCGGAGTGCACG